>VOMN01092561.1:0-30370 GCA_014899125.1 Orchestia grillus
CCAGTGTGGCCCGGGCTTGAAGGCCCAAACATCGTCAAGGTATTCAAGAGACCGCCAATCACAAACGCGTGCGTCAGATTAGACGTTGAAGCAAGCTGAGAGAAGGCGTCGCACGGGAAAGACTTTCTGTCTTCCACAGCCTTCTGGTGAACAGTATTGAACTCTCGAGTATACTAAGATTTTCAAATATCTGTTCAACTCGTGTTAGGTACTTCGTAAGGGCAGCGATTTGCAACAAGGTGGTATACCCGATCAGTGCTCATAGGATAGAAGCAGTATATGTTGTGAACCGAGGGATCTCTAAAAAATTGTTACTAGTGATGTTGTGAAAATTAACAGATTTGCTTGAATATTCGTCAACTTTTTCCAGGAATAAATTATATTATCAACTATCACCCATATTTTTCTGACCCATGTGGACTGATGACGAAATAAGCCCTGTAGTCATTTTAATGACCTACTCGGTTCATTTAAGTGGGAATTAGAAAGAGCTCGTATTATTAATGATTTTCGCTGCTTAGCTGTCTTAATTATATGTTGGAGCTGAAGCGGTGAAAGGAAGGTAATGAGGGAATTCGTTGGCAGAGAATTGTAACAAATGGAAGCAGTGCTACTTTAGAACACGACTCATCGCCATTATTTAAATACGTGAGTCAATAGAGCAGCTTCATTAAGCGCTTAGCCTAAATCAAAAAACATGGTAAAAACGGAGCCTAAAAATACATTTTTAAAATATTTTCCATGTTTACGGGTGTAGCTTTTTGAAGACACTCAAAGCCAAGCTCAGGGCAATACGGCAATACTGCGGGGCTCTAGGCACAGCCCTGCTACACTGGGTCTTGCTTCGCGCAATGCAAGTGCAATTGTCTCGCACTCGTAGACCTCGAGACTCGAATTCAGTACCCTACGTTTACTGTAATATTCTCGCGGCTGCGATGACATCGCTGTGCTGCATGAGGCACGATCAGGCTTGAGCTCTACAGCACAACGTGAGTAGGGCAGGCACGCCCACACAAGGTCGGACAATCATGTGTGATGAATCTGTGTTGGATGAACACCAGTAAAATATTACCTCATGACTGATTGGGAGATTTGAAAATTGTGGGTCACCCTTGTACTATGTGAAAAAAACGTCTACCATCCGAGAAAATTGCAGGGAAATAGTGTGTCTGGGGGTATCTACATACAGTGTGAACGACTTAAAATTAAGCAAGTATTTTAACCTCTGTTTTATGTCTATTATAAAAACACACTTGTTAAATTATTTATTTATTAAATGAAGGCTTCGCATAAAGAAGTCATCTCAAATCCGCCTTGAAAAACCAAAAGCCAAGAGCGATTTGTTAACGTTAAGTAAAATTTGAACTGTTTCGTAAAGGCTCCATTTTATTACTTTTGTCATTGGTTGAGATGCTTTGAATTACAAGCATTGACTTTAGCGTTGGCAAGTTCCAGCAAGGGGTTTTTGGAGCTTCGATTGTAGTAAGAGTGAGAGCTGCTGCAGATGGTCGACGCAAAACACGAAATATTCCGACAAAGTCATGCATCCGAGGAACGCGTAACCGATTCCTCGTGGAGCGATCGCTTTTTGCTCATGCACTCGGTATTCACTCAATTTTGTGAGCGGAGAAACTAGAACTCCAAATGTCGTCCGGACATTACACGGAAATTAACATTCAGCGGAATGCCCCGCGTTCGAAAGCGCAGCAGTCTGGGGTGACATTTAGTACCTACTGACATGGGGGCGTTCCGGTTTTTGCTGCCTTCACTGCCGTCATAAGTTGGGTAAAGGAAATCGGTCGAAAGATGGTCGCTCATTCAATTCCACGAGCTTTTCCATAGTTCGTATATTTTTAAGGAGAGAAAAGTTCCTAGGTGCCAATTGTTGCTGTTCTGAAGCATAAAGTAGTCCTCTCCATCACAACCTTCCTCGTGCCCCTGAGCGTACAAGAATGAGAAGAAAAAAAGACAACATCTCTTCGGTCAGTATTGAAGGAAAGCCTGGTTATCAATTCTTATGATTCGGAAAGATTTCACAAGCCATTAGGGGCTGAATTTTAGTTTTGATACGTTGGGCATGACTCGGTATATATTCTTTCACAATACAGAAAAATGAACAAGCGCTCCATGCAATTAATAATTTCTTATCGAAGGTCATAAAAATTTAATTCAAGAGAAAAAAAATGTTTTAAAATTAAAAGAGAGAATTTTTTACTCATGATGCTTCAATTCCGCAGTTCACGAAGAAATTAATGGAACGAAAGCTCGGCAAAATGCAATATAAAAACCCTTTAAATTCAGCGAAATTATAATATCAAGTGGATATTGTCAAAATTTACAAGCTGAGTTAATTAAACAAATTACATATAAAAAAATTAGCACTAGCAATAACTAATAATCCCATTGAGTATATGCTTTGATAATGCATAAGGGAAAATTAAAAGATTTCCTTAACATCATAAATGAAGGCCTCAATAATGAGCTCATTTCTTGCCAGGAATTCTATACTGGTTTTGATACTAAAATTACCTCCAACGATATTAATTTTAGTTATATACATTCAGGCCCCAGTCACCTACAGACAGGCATCAGTCACATACAGACGGGTACCAGTCACACACAGACGGGCACCAGTCACACACAGACAGGCACCAGTCACACACAGACGGGCACCAGTCATACACAGATGGGCACCAGTCACACACAGACGGGCACCAGTCACACACAGGCTTATATTACAAAGCACAAAAATGAGAAATAAACAGGTATTTCATAGCTCCCGGCTGCTGAGCAGCCACCGCGTCTGCTATTCGAGCAAAATCAGCACGTCATCGCGTCCGTTTATAGATCGTAATTTAATTTTACATGAACCGAAATTGCTGTGAAAGTATGGTGCCTACATTATAACAACGGACGACTCACAAGTTTAATGGCTGTTTGATGAGAGAGACAACGTTTGCGTAACGAAAACCACAATCTACGGTAGCCTAAATTCCGTCACATCGTTTTCTATCAAACAAAACATTCAATTGATTTTCGATTACATGCGGTTTTTGATACGATATTCAAGTTTCGATACACTTCGGAGATCACTTGGGGGTGGCTGAGCTCCAACGGAACTCTGGGTACGCCAGCCTCGCCACACCGTCGTTACGCAAGAGCTGGATGCGCTGTTTGGCTGGCCGACGTCGCGTGTCGGTCTGTGCACGCAGAGCAAAATACCAAGTTTCGATCAGAGATTTCATTTCCGCGTTTCAATTCCCGAATGTTTGGAACAAAACCGATAAATTCGTTCGCATTCTTGCGAAGAAAGTACGCTAAAGCGCAATATTTTGTTTGAGTTCATTTTCGATGTACGAGACTTTAATTCAATTTGAATGATGGTCATGACCATTGTGGTCTTTACATCAGAGCAAGAACTGTAAATATAGATTCAAAAACTTAAAAGTTTCTTCTATTCGGGGTAGTTCGGAAACGGTGACGTGATCTCCTCAACTATTTGTAGCAATTGTTTCTTCATCTTATTTAAGTGCCTTTGTCGGATATCAGTTTGCGTGAGTTCGAAAGAAAATCGTGAGTCATGCTACTCCTTATTTATTCAACAATACGTTTTTCAATTGCCATGTGCAACTCATTCGAAGAAAATCCTATGGTTCAACACTGATAACGTCGAAAAAAAAATTTACGAAGTGCGAAAACATTAATGAAAGCTAAATTAATTCTCATGATTCGAATGATTTTAGGCGAATTTATTTGTAATCTTATTCAACACACCTTACACAAAAATAGAACATCATCAACAAACACATGAGTGAATTGACAACGAACATTTTTACATCAAAGTTGAGTTTATTCGCGACAGCATATCAGTACATCCTCCCATCGCTCACCTAGTCTCAGTCCCGAAACGCAGTCGCGAAACGCAGTCGCTCACGTAGTCGCAGTCGCGAATTCAGTCAAAACGATTGCAACACGGAAGTGATAATTATTCTCTTCACTGTCGCTCTTGGACTTCGAGTTAACGATACGTGCGCGTTGGAATGACTCCACCAAATTATCACTAAATTCGACATAANATACTCAACCTGATCAGTATTTGAATTCTTGGAAAAGCTCCTACTCATCGTGTTTAGTACTATGTAATGTTAAGTCATTCATGCGTTGAAGTTGATGATAACATGTCGCGCAACACCGCTAATTTTAAGGAATTTCTATCATCACGATGAAATCTGGCAACATCAAACACAAAATATGGAAAAAACTACTCAAATGCATTTGACGACAATCTATTTGAGGTACGCGTTGAAAACACAAATACAAAGGCTGGCTTTTAATAAAAGAATAATGTACGCCAGTCATAGAGCTCCATTTGGAAGTATTTGTCCCAGAATAAAAATTTTAAAGGGAAATATATAGATAATTTGATCATTTTTTACACTAAACTCGAAATGTATATCAAAACAACATGAGTATCCTTCTTAGGTTGGAATGTTACTCCAGATCCAAAAAAATCGCTATCTTCAATACATTGAAATTATCGTTTCGGATATGAAAATTTTAATGAAAATTGCGAAATATGAACTTGCCGAGATAATCAAACGCCACTGCACGGAGTGATCTCTACACACTCGCCCGCCAATGTTCACGGGCGCCAAGTCAGCCAACAGCATGCGCTCCAGAGTCGCAGCTTCAGTCGTTATTCCGTCCCATTGCGTTCCGACTCTCGAAATTATTACCCTGTTAAGGGACTACTTTCATAATGTTGGAAGGACTAGTTGGTAGAGAATAGTTGCATTAGTTAGGAGAGACTAGTTAGGAAAGACTAGTTAGGAGAGACTTGTTAGGAGAGGCTTGTGAGGAAAGGCTAGTTTCATTAATTAGGAGAGACTAGCTAGGAGAGACAACCCAACTCCTTTTTGGGTTGCCCAAATAAGAACTCAAAACCAATTGCTCTGAAATTTACCGCCACCTGTCGGTGCAACATCACCGAAGTCCTCCACTGTGAAGGTCATTGTCTTGGGTAAAGATAAAGCGTGTCTCTCGCTCTGCGAGTGCAGCAAACCATGCGCACGAACAAAGGGAGTCCAACTCAAGAGAATTGGGGTTTTTGCTCCGCACTTATGAACTTATGAACATTCAGGAATATCGGCTTATTAAACGTGTGAGGAAATACCAATGATTTCGTTAATTACCATTAGCTATTGTCTCTCAAGCTCGTATGTTCATAATATCAATAACCATCATATTTTATCCCTGAACGTGTGAGTTCTATTCACATTGTCAGTACAATAACCATTTCCTGATTTTTTGCGATTATAATCCCTATTCATCCACCCGGGTTAGAATTTAAAATGTTATTGGCACCAGAGAGTATACGCAGGGAGCCACTACACGAGGCAGGCGTGTCGTTCTCATTCAGACTACAAAGTCTTTTGGAAAAATGGACAACTGACATTAAGTTTTGCCTGAGAGGTGAACGCAAGTCGGTTGTGGACAAAACTGCAGGTCAAATTTTCGGTTTCCGGTGCCTTACTGAGTAAGTGCACACCGCGGATTCGATGGATTGGGGCTCATTACAAATGTGCGTGACCGTAGCACACTTACATCATTCACCTACTCAGAGAAATGACCTCATTCACTCACCTGCTCAGAACAACAAGCATTTCTTGCCCTCCCTCTCCCCTCGCTGCCTTCCCAACCCTCGCAAAGTTCGGAAAGGTCATCTGAAACTCGCCCGTGGCTCGGTCGCTGGCAAATGGCAGTGTGTCGCACCTCGTAACAGATCTGTATCGGCCCCACGTGGTCACGCCCTCCCAGATAAATAAAAGTGTTCTGGGTTCCTCGTTAAGAATGAGTGAGCAGGGCTACCGTCCACCATTCAGCGTCTTGGTGCATGCTAAACGCTCAGCATCCATCACCCTCAGCAGCTCGCCTGATGAACTGCCTATTTAGTCTCGGTGAAAAATGCCGCCGAGACGTGAACATTATTCATCTCTTCTTAAATGTTGTGGTACAATGACCTACTTTGGAACTGCTTGCATACGCTGTAAGTGGGGAATGTTTCAAGCTACCTAGCAGCAGCAGCCGAAAATATCAATCCGATTCAGGGTGAAGCTAAAGCTAGCGTTTTCACGACTGCACATATAGAGCATGAATATCCGTGACACACTCTGTGATTGACCAGTGAGGATGAACATTTACATTATTGTCTAGCGAATACTAATCATGCTTTTTAGGTCTCGAGGTATACATTTGTGGAATGCATACTCCTGAATCAAGAATCACTTCAACAATACAGCGTTTGCAGACACTATCGAAAGGCAAAAGTGTCCAAAACAATATTGTTGCTGTGCACGAAGGTTGTTCTAATTCTGTGGCTTGCGCTACAACTTGACATTAGACTGCTACTATCTTTTGCTTGAAATCGACGAATATTCTTGCTCCATACGAAATCGCTTCCTCAGGCGGCAAAGGTAACTGTTAAGTATGGATGTACGAACTAAGCGAGCAAAAATGGACATTCTAGTACACATAGAATGAATGGAAGGCTAATCGGTCACAATAGTCATTACAAGGATATGACTTCTTGAACTGCATTCTTAATTACAGAGAATTGTGTACACCGTCACGTGCTGTATGAGTAGTTACACTCGCAATTTTCGTGTTAGTATTTAACGAGTAGCCAGAATCTATTTCCTTCCTTGGCGATTGCGAGTTCAATGTTTTTTCGACTGAAAAATCTAGTAGAAATAAAAGTAATCCTGAACTGCAACCTTTAAATGTTATTACAATAAGCCCCGTATATATTTGACTTATGAGGCTGATATAAGGTAAAATGCGGCTAATGTACGTAACCTCATTTGTACTGATGAACTTAATTTATGCATCCACATACAGGCATTAAGACTTTCCTATCTTGGCACACCCAGAATGAGTGCAACACGCAATTAATACTTGAAGAATAACTTTCCAAGACTTGTGTTGAAACTGACCGCAGTTCCAGCATAGGTGCGACCCCACCGCGCTACATGCACACCTCCGTCCGTCACGCGCTACAGGAGTATCTCGGGCCGAGGTGCGAATTCCAAAGACCATTGCTTCGGCTTCCCCCGTCCGCAGCGGCGCGGCCAGTCGGTCTTTTCCGCTGAATGTCAAGCGACGGGCTGGTCTCACGAGCCAGTCGTCGCTTCAGTCTCGGGTGCCGAATGCGATCGCGGCTCGCGTAGAAATCGAAAGGGAACTGGATTTCCAACGTTGCTTGAATTTCGGGAGAAATTGAATTTTGAAGAGCTCCCTTGCTGTAGAAATGCTGTATTTTACCGATTAGTAGAAGCTCATTTTGATTGAAAATTCACAGCTTTTTTTACAGTAAATCCTTACGTCCAAAACCAAAGAGCTTTGCGTCATGTCATACCCAAATGAATTTAATTGGGCGAGTAGAATCTACTATTTTTTGCAGTTAAAAAATTTCCTTGAGAGCGAATTGAGTGATCGAGATTCGTGCCTCTCTGCAAGAATTTATCGCACGATGCAATGATAGAAAAAAATGAATTGCGTGTATCTTACCTCGCTCAAAAATGGTAAGAAATAAATAAGACATACATCTAAGTACAAACGATGGAAATAATTCATGCGCACCGATATAATTGAAAACCTCTCTAATTACTAAGTTTTTTATATATGTTAGCTAATTTTTATGGATGATGAAATTGAACTCTTTTACTCACTGGAGAACGGAAATATTTTCAGGTACGGTCGTTTACTAAATAATTCCGCCCATTTTAGAAGCTATGCAAATAGAACCTTCAATGTCCCGAAAACGAACTTTATCGAATGTTGAACTTTTCGTGCGTCGCCGGAAAGTGTTTCAGTCTTCAAAAGATGCGAGACCTGCAAAGCAGACTGAAAAAAGATACAGCACGAACTTAAAAAATCAAAGTTCCTTGCTACAATTTCAAAGCAAATTTTTGACATTCTTTCCAATAGCAACCTTACTCAATAAAATTATTTGCGTTATGGCTGTTCCCATTGAGATTCACGAGTAAACCATTATATATTGTACTGGACGCTACTTTATTAGTCAGCTGCTGATAAGTAGACATGCCTGGTTATTGTAGATGAATTGATGGGGTTTTGTTGATAAAGAAAACGGTCTATAACATCATTATGACTTTCCTTTCAAGGAAGCTGCGAGCTAAAATCAAAATTGTTCATTAAGAGCGCGCTGGTGAATATGAGTAGTTGAAAAGTCCTCACTTTCAAAAAATACAGTAGGTACTATAAATGATTATAACTCGTCTTCTGTGACACAGATATTTGAGTGTGAAAGGCCCGGAAAATATTCACATCGATTGGGTGGCACAAATTCATAAAAAGCATTCAATAATTACCGTGTATCTTAAGCTTTTGATTATTTTTCCGCATGGAATAAAATAAAAACTGATCCAAACCAACTTCTTCAAGGCTACCTCCAAGCTTCTGTTGACAGTGTGTGTCTGGCCAGAGCTCTCTATATCTGTCAGTGGCTGATTAAATTTAAAATCCTTGAAAGGCGTACCTATATATTTATTGAAAAAACAGTAACCAAAAAAATAGGGTTAATAATTTTTAGGTGTAATTACATCAATGGTTTACAACTGTCTCGATGACCCGAAATTACCAATCTTAGCTCCATTAAAATGTTAGGACGCTAGTACCTAGCGTCATGCAAGATGAAACATTGAGTTCCAAGAGTACGAGGGAGTTGACCGAGCGTGCCAGAGCAGGTTTTTTTTCAATTAGAGCTCCACTTTTGCGGATTTCTCCCCAGAATAACTTCTGGCGTTCGTCTCCATTTGATACAGACCAGCCTCACGACTTTAGTTCGAAGAAGCGAGTCATGACTAGTGGGTACGATTACGTGGTCTGTGCCATGTCTTAGGCCGCCGACGGGTCACCAGTACATGCACCAAACGTTGGTAGACACCAGAACGAATGTCGTCTTCGCTGTAGACCAGCACGACCGCATTCTTCTCTAAGACCGTGACGTCAGGCGCTTTTCCTTTCGTTGACAGGAGGTTGCCGGTTCCATCTGAGAAAGTTAGGGCAAGGTTAACAGTGCGCGCGAAAATGCTTACTTGATAACCTTCTGATTACGCTATAATGAACCTTGGTGATCCACTTCGTAGAAGATATTGGCTGTCGTCAAACTCCTTTGAACAAGTTTCTGGACATGCCTTGATTTGATAACCTCATACCATCACTGTGTAAATGAATTTACGCATATCTTCATTCTGTAGATTTATAAATTATAAATGACACTTATGAAGGTAGACACAGAAATTACTGTCAAATTTGATACCAAGAAAAGTAACTCAACAAGGTCATTACTTCTTCCAGCCGGAAGGACAATAGTCTTCGCAGTGCTCGTGCACCAGAATAAGTTCAATTTTTCTTGCTTGAAGGAAAAAACTCATTCGAAGACTACCATTGTTCTCGATAACGCAGAAAATTTCCTAGATAAACAATGAAATGGCGGGGTTACTTTCAGCACGGTTGGGTTGGTCGTGACCTAAGCAGAAGCAAGCCAAACACCAAGCATTACGAGTGGGTCTTTCACTCTTCGGTTTCACATGGCCGGTTCGGCGGGGCAGCTCAAGGACGGTTTCGCATTGTTATTCAGCAGTCTCACGTTCAGACGAAGATTTCGTCCAACTTAGAAACTGCCGAGTTCCTCCGACGAGTTGAACTTGTGGTTCTCGTGGTGGAATATTCGTATTGGTTTACAGAATTTAGCGGTTAGCAAGCAAGCTTTTAGATGCGAGTGGAACAGTTATGCAAGAGCTGATTTAACTTGGCCGGAACACTTTGAGTGCATTCGAACGCAAGTCGTACGCAGATGTGGTTAGAAGCTGACAACCTGCTGGGGATTATCTGGGGGGAGAAATGTTTCAGCAATCACATTGTTCTATTATCCCACGGAATTCTTAATTTAAGGTGAATTTTAAGAACTCGCTAATCATACTGTTCATAAAACGGACTTTTCTGCTCAATTAATATTGAAAAATTTAATACTGTAAAATTTGTGTATCATATCGGATAACTAACAAATACTTATTGAAAGTGGCTCAAGTTCTTTGTACATTCCCTTGACTTGAAGATGATAAATTTGAGCTATCTCAAAGGTCCTTCTAGAAGCACGCCAGCAAGTTAGCTCATCCATGATGTGGCAATAACGTTCATTCTTAGTATTTAGGTGTCATCATTCGAGACGCTCTTGGGACTCTTGAAATTCGTTACCGCTTGCAACCACAGAGCAGCCGTGCATCAGTTCTCTTGGCCTGACTTAGGTAGAACGCCAAAGCAGAGCTTGAGAGGGTGGCACAACTGCGAAAGGCGCCGTCACAAGATCAAAGTCTGAAGACAGTATCAAAAAACACCTTAATATAGGCATTGAATGCTGACTGGACTGTTAATTAACGGGTGACTATTCTGGAGTCTGGTCAGACGTCACGTACAGTCTCTTGACGTTCGGTTTGAATCCAGAATTGAGAGTAAAGTTAGTATTCGATGAACATATCTGAGTGTTTTCCGATACTATCTTCAGACTTTGACTAAGCATGCAAAGGGCCAGTGAGGTCATCGGAGATCAGCCCCTAAGAGAGCTCTGACCTGGGCCACGCGCTCAGCTCGGTCGTGACCGGAGGTCAACGAGCTTCCGTCCAGTGCTGTCACTGGACTAACAGCACGCAAGGCTTGCCCATTGAAATGGAAGTGAAGCTAATGACATAAAGTACATTGACTTCACATCGAACATGGTGTGCGAAGTTAAAGAATGGGCTGCGGGTACTGAACTGCATGGTTTTTAAATGTGATCTTTTAATTGAGTGAGTGAAGAGCTTCGGTAATTGCTGCATGCTGGAATATAATTTGCATGTTTGAGAATATGGATGAAATGATGAACCATCTCGTTCAAGGGCTTTTTTTTCGTAAAATGTACACGTAAACACTCAGCTTAGCTAACATAATAATTTTCACCACCGGTACTCTGTTTGGAGTTTTTGAAAAGGATGAGATTGGATAGTTATTAAATTGACAAACCCAACAAGTTTATGCCGCGCAGGCGCACCAAGGCCCCCACACAGCTGCAGGGCTTGAAGCTGACCTTCCCTTCTCATGGCAAACTGCTCCTGGACCATAGTTTGGGGCTCTACTCAAATGCTGAAAGTGAAAGACAGCGTACCCCACTTTGAAAATATTTTGAAACAAGTTACGTCGCTTATGTCAGATGTTCTGAAATCAGTCATGTTTCTTTAACATTGCTCGTAAATATTTCACCACGAAGTAATCCTATACATAAAATATTACTCCGTGATGCTCACTCAGTACAATTTCCAAACGCGACACCAATGCACGAGTATATTGCCTACTTACATTTTCACCCTTGAAGCACCTAGAGCTTATTTAGAGATCCTTTGCAACCGTTCCAGATACCTTCCTAATAATGCTCAAGGCGGCGTACCGGACCGTTTGGCTTATACCTTTAACGATGGGACCGTTTCCCATCTAAGGTTACTATTTATGCTGCTCAGAAAACAAATATGAGTGGGAATTTTAGCGAAAGATGAAAACAAGGAGACAAATCACAGTGTTGATCCATCTGAAATAATAGCAGAAGAAGAGTATCATTCGTTAGCTCAATGAAGGCTACGGGAAAACTGCTTTGGGAAAAATTTATTTCGTGATTTAAAAGGAAGAAAGAATTCAGAAAGAATTTGAATCAAGCATTACTCGCTGATCTACCAACATATGAAGCTGACGTGCATGCACCGTTAAGCAGAGTATTCTCATTCGTGCTCTTAAATTTTCTTCGCTTATTGCGACTAGGTTAAAATGACATCGATTTGTGTCCGAACCCACGTGCTTGTCTTTCCCTACAAAACAAAGTTTCACCTTCATGAGAATTTTTCCTCCAGCAGTGTCAGTGTTTCTTCGATCGTTAAGGCTGCAGACATTACACGTCTACAGCCACGGCCCATTTTTAGCCTTTGGATTGCCTGTACGTGATGTCCTTGCGGACTAAAGAAATTGGCTGCCAGGGCGTCAGAACAAAACTAACTGCGCGCAGAGCTGCTGGATGACGACTGTTCGAATTACTTCGTAACATTTTGCGATGATTGGGAATGCTGCAGCATGCACTTTTTCAACAGAGTTGCAGCTCATGAATTTAATTTCAGCATTAACTGAAAGGAGTGAAATATTTTTAAGATTATGTAAATATCAGTACTCATTTCACTCACGGGTTTGAGGGCCTTAGCTGACCTGTATGTTGAAACTCAACTCCATATTTCTTATCGAAATTCTTCACTTTTAGTTCTGCCTAATGATAAACCCTGAAAAAATAAAACAAACGTATGCTTTCTGGAATTCTACCCCGAAACGTTGTCCGGCACCGTCGTGATTGAAGAAATAAAATTCATCGGTGACGTATTTTCGTTGATGAAGTATTTTCTTTATACCGTCCCGTTACAATGAAATAAAGTCGCCTGTTCATGAAGAGTAAATTTCGAATTTTCGAAGCAGTTGCAGGGTCAACAGCGCAATTTGGCCCCTTCCGATATTTTACTTCTTTGACTGCGTCATTGCTTGTTGAGGGAACCGTGCGGTGCTTACGCTGTATGATGATGACCTCCGCGCCATTTGTTGCCACTTTATGTACCGTCTAAGCGGCGAGGAATGTTGACTCCGCGCCGTTTCGGCTTACGATCAGGTTTCATCAAATGAAGAGTCAGCTAAGGCATTTACCGAAATATTGTCTAGAAGTTACAGTTGCCAAAATCATGCGTGCCATCACTAAACTTTGTCACAACTGAGGCTCCTGAGAATCAGGCTCCCACACCGCTCACTGAGGCAACAATGAGAATGTTTCTCCATGAATTTCCATCGATTTTGTATTTTTTACGAGAATCAGCAGGCTTGAATGTTTTTTAGAAAAATTTGCAAACACTTCGTAACACCAGCATTTATTGCAATACACTGTATACTACCAAAAAATTGAGTCTTGCAGAGCTGGCACTACTTCACTGATGGCTCATAATAGTTTCTAAATATTTTTTCAGTTCCTAAATAGTGCTTATCTTGTAGTTCAATTTCAAATATATTACATTCGATCAAAGGTGAGACCAACATGAAAGGCTTGGAACAAAATGCAATGACGATCCTTATGAAACACATGTACTCTTCACGAATCTTTGATGTTCTCAAACTGGGAGCAACAAACGTAACTTGCTTTACACTTCATTGGAAAGAACAAATATTCAAGCACCGGGCCTCACAGTAAGATAGCATCAAATGCGGCAACGGTGTTTAAACAATAAATGCGATAGTAAAAAAATAGGCAGTTGAGAATAATAAACACAACCTCCCCAGTGCATACAAAAATGAATGGTATAGTGAGTGATTGATGCCTTGGGGATAATTAACCCTCCATTATTTCTTTCAGTTTGAAACTCAACAGCCTACCTGCCCAGGAGTGAACAGAACTGTCCAGTTAATGACCCTTCATTAATTCTTTCATTTTGAAACTCAACAGCTTACCTGCCCAGAAGTGAACAGAACTGTCCAGTTAATGACTACACAGAATACCGCGGCGGTCAGTTGGACAGCTCTGACAGGGGCGACACAAAACTCATCTAACTTCACATAAGACTGGGCGGTTGTTTCCATCGCCAATATACAATCAGTGTCTTCTCGGACAATGACTTCTCTACGGTGTTAGCTGCTAAAGCATGCTTAGTATCAGGGGATTTGACGGAGGTTGCATCGTGCCTCGGGAAGCTTTTATGCATCACGAGGTCATCCCACGCCGCGTCAAGTGTTCTGAGCAGCACGAAGCCAACAAATTAGACCGCGGGCCCATTCTAAGATTGGGGATGGACAAAAAATAGGACAACTCAGCCACAACCCAAACACTGAAATAAATGAGCTTTTATGTAAATTTTTCCCTTTCTGCGTCTTTCTTCAATGCATTGAGTTAACAGTTTGAAATAGTACGGAAGAATCAGGTAGGCAACTAAATAAATAGCGTGAAGTTTTAAAAAAGACTGAGATTATGCTTCACAGGATATATATTTTACCTGAGTCTAAAACTCACTGCGATATAAAAGTGAATATTTAACGCGAAACAATTAATTTGGTTAAGTCTCTACTTGATTTTTGCTCCTGTCTGCTGCAACTGGCCGAGCTGAGCACAGTTCGTTATATTTTCGATGACTTCGTTGCTTATTGAGGAAAAATAGAACGTACTTTTCAAATAGTCCTATCATTTATATATTTCACCTTCTCATAACCGATGTACTTCCTCAGATTTCATTACCCCGACTCACGGTTATCCGTGAGACACATAGGCCAAAAAGACGTTTCTTGTTTACGAAGGCGTTAGCGGCTGCACTGTTGTGAAACTCATTCACGTGAAAAATTAAAAATGATACATATCTCGGAGGAAGAGAAGAATAAATTTCAAGCTGTGATTCAGAAAGTTACGTACAATAAAGTTAGCTAGCAAGCTTTGCGGTAGCTTACTAGCGCGTCCGCGTCTTTTTAAAGACAAATGACTTGGGCAAAGAACGTAATTCATGATTGATGAACAATGAGTTAGTAATATAATTTAGTGATTTATATCACTATCACATTCTAAAATATTACGTACGATCGCATACGACAAAGTATATATTTCCATAAACTAGTCATGTAATCGTAATTTTAGAATAACATTTAACCCAGCGATTAAGGCTCGACAGCCTAAATTGACTACACGAATTGGGTCGACACGACGCTCTTTAGCGCAATTTTGTTCTCCTGTAGCAATAGCTAATACTTCCTTCCGCACTTCAATTAGAAGAAGCAATTTTTTTTCCATAGTGATGATCTGTATTTTCCTAGTATGAATATTTTATTTCAGAAGAGCACCCAAGTCAATGAAGATGTAAGTTTTCGGAAAATTACCGCTAGATTACTTAAGTACAAATAAATTATTTCACGAATAAGGCCAGTTGCGCACTTTGAGACATTGATTGACTAATTGGATTGACATAACGTTGCTGATAAGCCCCCGAGTTAATAATTAGCAAATTGATCATGCGCTCAATTTATAAAGAGCCCTATGAAGATATTCTACAATTCGTGTTGAATAATTCCAATAAAACACAATGATGCAAAAAATATATGCTTCAAGAAACAGCAAAACCTCTCAATTTCAAAGCCCAACAACCCCCGTGCGCTCCCTTCCATGAACCACAACTGCAATTGCAAAGACCAGTTTACCAAGTGTCCGAAGTTCAGTGGGCGTGACGAACGGCATCAGCTTCTGATCAGTTGTATTTACGTTACAATTCAAAGGTCGAAGTCATTGATATCCTTGCGCTGCGTTCACCTTAGGCTCGACAGCAAAAACAATCATCAGCGATGCTGCTGTCCTAGCACACATTGTGGCTTTCGCAGAGGCGGGCATATATTGATAAGAGGTTTGCGTGCTTAACGGTCGAGTGGAACTGCTGACGATAATTCTTTCGTGATCAGCTGCAGAAGTTCAACTCAAAATTGGAAAAGCGTGCTGGGGTAAGTTTGTGTCCTGAAGAAGCTCTTTGACAGCTTGAAGCTCTTAGGTGATTTACTTGAGGTATCAATTCTAAAGAAGATAAACAATTATTGGAAGATTTGACGTTAGTCGCCAATTGTAGTTTTTAACTTGCGGTTCACATTTGTTTTAATTTAAGGCTGTTCGGGAGCTTAAAACTGTTCGTTGATACGCTTGAGATATCAGCTCTGAAGTGATTAGCGAAGAGATACAATTATTGGAAGATTTAACGTTGGGCACCCACAATAATTTTTAAATTTTGTGACATCGTTCAAATATTTTCTCCCGCTCATTACCAGATGAAATTATAGCTTGAAAGAATTCGTCATGACTCGTTAGCTTCGTCCAAGCCGAAGGCCATTTTGTCAGTATTTATATATTCTGAAAACACTTCAATTGAAAACAGTATTATACCGTGTACGCTTTTTGCTCAGTTTTATAGCTGAGATTGTTTTCTGTAAAGCGTTTCCAGCGCATTTCTCAGCATAAAGCTGCTTACAAAAGGGTCCCAGCTGCTAGAGAGCGCCTAATTGATGTAAATAAAGTTTCTTTAAGCTTCCGTCGGAGTTCAAGTACGAAACTTGAAATGCTCCCGTTACTCTTGAAAAGAATTCGGTCATCGGAGATCAGACTGCGTCCTTCAGTCGTCAAAAGGTTGCTGTGTGTGGTGCCTCAAGTCAACCCCCTACTCGACTTGCATAACGCATGAGTCAGCGTTTTTTGCTATGCTTTTGCAGGAACAGGTAAAGTTTTGGGAGCCTTAAATCATTCCATGCATGAAATGCCCCGAACCAATGACTGCGGCGAAAATTCAAGGTGAATTCTAAACAGTTTTGCTGCAGACGAGATTCTTCTACGGCGATGCGATCTCATTAGGAAAGCGTTGATGCAGTATAAATTTTCTTATAATTTCACGGGATACGTAGCTTTGAATAGAAAAAATATGAAAAATAATTGTATGTGTCTCACAAATACGTGGGAGAATGAACGCATATTTGTATACGGCTGAAATCGCGTAGCACGCTGGTTGAAAAATGCAAAAATTATTCCACTATATACTAATACACCGTTGTTGCTTGGCTGGTTGGTTGGGCCGTCTCTCCGTCACGCTCTTAAGGATTCAGATAGGGGAGAAAATCCCCGGGTCCACATTCCTAAACTAACAGTTAGACTGTCAGATAAGGCAGTCCGTATACAGAAAATAACATTATTTTATCTCAGAGGTACCGTAAATAGGAGGACAATTTACTGTAAATAAGAGGGCGTAAGAATTTGGCATTATTTGTCCCGCCATGTATGGCGGGGCGTGTCTGCTGAAGAATGAGTTTTGAAACATTCGACACCAGGTAAATCTACAAAAGTTTCTGGAAAAATTCAAGGTCAAGGTGCACAACTCCTGGAAATTCTTGCTGACCAGTTTATGTGTATTGAAACTGGAAACCTATGCACATTCAGGAGCAACAAACCGACTTCCAGTTATCTCAAAATATATGTATTACGTCACAATTAAATCGAAATGTCATCATCAAAATATTTCGCCATTAAAATATTCTCGAAATATATCACAATCAAAATTTCCGTATTTTTGACTAACTGTCTCAATCAAAACGCATGTATTTATGACTTGCCGTCACCCATAATATTTATGTATATATGACTTTCTATCAACTTCGAAATTCATGTATTTTCAACGTAGAGTCACTTCATGTGAGTCATCAGTTCATGTATCTATGTATATATGACCTAATGACACCCGCAAAATTTGCATATTTTTTGACTTGCTGTATTCTTCAAAATTTACGTATTTATGACTTACTGTCTCCCCCAAAGTTGATGTAGTACGACATATACTACACCGTACGAGTTTGTTGTACAGGTCGACCCCGCTTCACGCGCCGCACCCTCGTCTGATGCGAACGTTATGTGAGTCAAATTGAATAAAAATTTGCAGTCTTTGCAGCTCACCGTACAGCGAATGTTACAAAATACGAAATGTAGGCGACAAGTACTTTGTCTCGTGAAGATCTCAGAATATCTTGTGTTCTTACCTGCTAGTCTGTGGGGCACTGGTTATGGTCAGTTCGTTATTATCGAGGTATTGAGACGCTTGTGCGTTGTGACATCGTACGTACGAATGTTTTTTTAAGCATCAACTGTATTTTCTGTCTTCATCTTAACAACACTCGGACAAAAAGTAATTGGAGAATCGTTGAGTTGTATACAACGCTCGTGAATTTCGTGCAATGTTCGTAGGAGCGACACTTACTCTGACATCTTTCATTTGAAACTTACTTTTGGATTGATAAATTGTTTAGATTATACGGATTTCATGTTTTATAATCTTGAAAGCGTATCTGTTTCGTGACGTCCTCCAGCGAACATAATTGAGCAGTGCAGTCAAATTTATGTCAGATGAACTTGGAAGGCCGACACTGCTTGTTTTTCATTTATTAGATTTCCTGTCTCAAAAATATTGCTCGTTCAATTATACTAGATCAATAATAAAATGATAGTGTGATGTAGGTAGTTTTAAGCTTTGGTTCCACTCTATTGAAGTATATCTTTCATCGGTAGCTTTTATATTCCAGACTTTGCATGCAAGTATCGGTCCATGAAACCTTTCTCTTGCGGTCACTTGAACGAAACAAAAGTATGGCCCCAGGCCAAATTCATCCCTACACTTGAGTGGCTCCTCCGAATAGACTTCTTTGCTAATCGGTCTCTCCATGTACTTTCACTGCAGCAACTCGAATACAACCATCCTCGTTTTTTTGCGTAGAGTTGATATTTGGTGCTACAACTGCCAACCAAAAGGCATCGGCGAGATCTGACGCAGTCAAGCCTATCTTTCCTATAGCTTCGAAAACGCAAGTGCCGGATTTAACGTTTGCCTCGAGTGAAATACCCACAGGTCCCGGCAGATTCCGAGCGTGCATAAAGTCAATAGTGAGGCAACTTATGCAGAGCACGAGGCCTTTATCCAGCTATCAGTTCTGGAAAACTGCGTAGCGGCAGTCGCTGGGGTCCTCGAGTGCGATAATTAGAAGGTTTCGTTGTGGAGGCGCGCCGCACGGAATCAAAGCGAGAAAAATAATGTTGCTTGTTTCACAATTCGACTTCGGTCGTGGACGGTACTTCGATGAGGAACAGGTTTGTTACGGCTTATCAAATGGATGAATTACAGCATCGTCTTGCGAGTGTTTTACAAAGGGATGATCAGTACCAGGTAGGTTCAGGTCGCGAAGACGACTACAAATTTTTGTATTTACTATTTGACAATTCGATCATACAATACTTGAATAATGACTTTATAGTTTTACAAGAATATGTACGTTAACGAGTAAGATGAGCACCGATGAACCAATTAACAAATTCTCGACTCTACAACAGGTTTCATTAGTAAGACAACGATATGTTTTATTATTAGATACCTTAAAACAACTCATGCATCAAATATATTGATTTGAAAAACAGTGTTTCACCTTTATTTCTTTTGCCGAAAGTTAGGCTCTATTCTTGCTATGTGTATATATTCATTCTCAAACGTCAGGAAGGTAGTGTTTTACCATACCCTTTTCAATAATGATAGTTTTAAGCTTTCACTCAGGATATCACTTGGCTTAAATTAAACCCATTCCATGGTTAAAGTATAGCGATGTGTTACTCACATGAGCTCTCATTCTTGCTTCTCTCCTTCTTGGAAAATCAATCCCCATGTAAGTATATGTATTTCCAACTCCAGTGCAGCACTAGTATTACTTTTGACCTATGCCCCCAAACCAGTTTCCGTTTAATATCTATTCACAGATTTCTTCGTGTTATATTTTTATCGGAAGAAATTCTCGCACTATCCCCCATAAGCCCTCATCTATTTTTGTCATGTTACGTTTGTTCGGTAGCAGCTTTCACTCAACATTCACTCATTTTTTCTTTAAATCAATCACCGTCAATTCATAAAATTCCACTCTTATCACCTCATCCATTTTCCTTGCACAGCCTTCTTTCAGCTTATCACCTCTCCATTACCCACAACTCTTAGCTTGTCACCTCTTCGCCTCCCACAACTCCCAGCGTATCACCTCTTCGCCTCCCACAACTCCCAGCGTATCACATCACCGCCTCCCACAACTCCCAGCGTATCACCTCACCGCCTCCCACAACTTCCAGCGTATCCCCTCTCCGCCTCCCACAACTCCCAGCGTATCACCTCACCGCCTCCCACAACTCCCAACGTATCCCCTCTCCGCCTCCCACCACTCCCAGCGTATCACTTCTCCGCCTCCCACAACTCCCAGCGTATCACCTCTCATTTTCCCTGCACCCGATGCCTCACAGAACTGTTCTCCTCACTCGAGAACACCGATAATTCGCCTGGTGGCAAGCAAATTTCAGCTCCCTTGCCTCGGTACTTAAACCACCCCTCGGTCTGTGTGCTGCGTTCACGCTGCTTTACTTTCTTCTGTTACCGCAGCTTCATGTAAGGCGATTTATTGATCTTCTAAAGTGAGGTGTACTTATTTCGAGACACCCTGTACAACCCCACCCAGCACACGCCCCCCTGGGGGGTCACACCCTTGCCCGCTGAAGCGGAAATAGCCCCTTCTACTACCCCACCTTCTCCCTACCTACACGCGCGTTCCCCCTCCCCTCTAGTTTGCACGAGATCGCTGACTGCATACAATTGTGCACCAGCAGGCCATTAAAGTTAGTAATTTCTGACAGGAATTAGAATTAAATTTATTGAATCAAGTAGAATCATCACTTTATTTTTTGGAGTACGAATGATTTTTCCTTACACCCAAGCAAAATTCATTCTTTTTTATTTTCAAATACATGTTCGTACACTCCATTTCAATGAATGTTACTGTGAACTCTCCGACCAGAGCAGCCTTCGTGGCGGTGGTCAGGTGAACCAAACCCACACCCAACGTTAACGCTAGTCCGCTAGTCGAGTGGTGCAGGACCCTCATACCGACTGGTGGTGCTGCCATGCCGTGCCATTACCACCTGCTGCTGACGATACAGCGATTCAATTGGTGCAATCACTGCTAATAATACTAGAATTTAGTGCGCTATACTACTCTGTACTGCTTACGATACTACAACGGCAACACCACGTCGTTCCCACTGTTTACAACACTTCAATACCGCGTCATTACCACCCAAAACAACGCTACAAATCCACGCCATTACCACCGAAACAACGCTACAACACCGCGTCATAACCCCTGCTAAGACCACTACCACAACACGGCACAACGACCGCCCTGGACACTCTAACACAGCTGCCAAGCTGACGATGGTTCGAGTTTGCATCAGTCGACTTTAGCGAAGACCTTCACTTCAGGTCCCTGGTGTAGTCTGGACACAGCAAATAAGCGGCCTGTATATTTTATGGTTTGAAACATTAAATTAGATGAGGCATTTAACCCGTCGGCCAAAGAAATATAAAAATACAACACTCTGGTATGAGTTGCTATTTCTGCGTGGCTGAGGAGAAGTTCATAATGTTAACCTAAATAGCTTGAAAAGATTGCGACTAGTGTTCATTTTAGTGCTGGAGGTGCCATAAAATGCATATAAAACAGTGCTTCCAGTCCAACTGCAGCAGCTTTTTGAGTGTAATAAATTTTCTATGCAGTGTATTTTTGTCTCCAGAACAGTTCCGTTATGCTCAGAAATAATCCTTTGGAAGCTTTCTGAATAACAGCCGTGCTTGTAAAACTTTCCTAGCAAACGTACAGAATGTCATGAAATTTAAAGTCTGTAACTCTGCCTTAAACTGAAGAATAACTGATATTTGTGCTTAAAATATTAAGCATGAACATTCAAACAATCTACCTTAGCACAAATTTTTAAAATCCATAACCCAATTTTTTCCCACCTTTTACAAAATTCAATTTCGAAGTATCTCTCAAAACCATCCGCAGCAATTTTTTCCTAAATGATATCATCAGCTTTCCTTGAATTTTGATCGCATTTCTGTGTGACTTTGATAGCGGCGAGAAGGTGGGCTGTGGGAACTCCGCGGCCGTCCTTCTCGGACCGCACTTCAGGAAACGAATTATGGAAACTGGCGCGCTGCCAAGGTCGCCCCAGCGACGTGGAGCGCCGCTGGTCGCCCTACATCTGTCCTCGTCAGCAGCCCAGCAGGAGGGAAAGGAATGTGGGAATTTGCGTAAAAATTGCGAACAAATCCAGCGCTTTTGGCTCGCAATTTTTATCGGGAAGTGCTGGAATACGATCATGTCAATGGGCGGTCAAATCGAAGTTTGCGAGCCTTGCGTGAATGTTTTTTTCGTGCGGTCTGAAAAACTGTAGTGTGCAACTAATAAGAACTTTATTTGGATTTATATGGGAAACTTTTCCTTGTATGCACAACACCCCAAAACACTCCATAGAATGCATAACCCCAACAGTTAGTGACAACTTAGTGCCGTGACAAAAAATGTTCACAGGACTTTTCCCCTCGAAATTCCCCCCCGCCCTTGAATCATTAAAAACGTATTAGGAGCCTCGGGCTATTGCGTTAATTAATTATTTTAATGATAAATATGCCAAGGCGGTTGAGAGAGTACCATAGAAATGATAATTTGAAGCAGGAATTACTTGTCGATATCTTCTGAGTGCTATAAGCGGTGCTTCGTTGATTAGCTTCATGGAATTTGGTTTGTGAGATCAAGGAAAGTAATTCATAGTTCAACGACTGAAATGTTACATATTCTCTAAGAAAATGTGATCCAGGGACTGAATCCTAGTGGTTAAGCAGTAATTTTGTTTCCCTTTCTTGAATGCGCACGTCAATCAAAATTCATTAGTATGGAAAGAGAGAATCTTTAAGACAAAATACAAAATTGCAAGAGACAAGAAAAGCTCTTCTAACCTATCGTTTGATATGGGGGTAGTACTACTACCCTGTCCTTTGATATTGTGGTAGTGCTACAACCCTGTCCTTTGATATGGCGGTAGTACTACTACTCTGTCCTTTGATATGGTGGTAGCACTACTACCCTGTCCCTTGATATGGCGGTAGTACTATTACCCTGTGCTTTGATATGGTAGCAGTACTACTACCAAGTGCTTTGATATGGTGGTAGTACTACTACCCTGTCCTTTGATATGATAGCAATACAACCATATGTGTCCTCTGACATCCGCCATTACCACAAGCCAAGCGTCTCTTAGCCTTGAGGAGCGATCGAACTTTTACTGTTCTATAAATCATTTATGAGTGCGGAGTAGTTTAGAAAGAAGTTAGTTCTTTACCATCCGAGAAAGGAAGTTCTCATGTAGAAACTCAATGCTGCGTTTGGAAACAAAATTACAGGAACAAATTATTATATGAAATTAGAATATTTCTACCAAAATCGTGCCCATGATCACAAAACCACCTATTAGGAATAGCAAGATTTTCTTTCATGAATCAAAACTAAAACTGCATATTATAACGTCTCAGATACACATGTACACGTAATATAAGGCAGTACATGTAATATATGTAAGGCAGTGCATGTAATATAAGTGAGTGCATGTAATATAAAGCATTACGTGTAATATAAGGTAGCACCATATCCTTGAAGAATTGGCTCGTACTGAGAGATGAACTCACATGCAATGCAAAATTTTTATTTACCTAATGTAAAAAGAGTTTAAAGAGAAGCTTTCCAGTGTGCTTTTTGCTCGATTTTTATGCATCGATTATAATATTAATAATGCCATCAGAAGATGTCCAACAGAACAATATGGCAAACAAAAAGTAAACAACAAACCATTTCGCGACACGCATCATGAAAACACATCGTGACATGTCTAATTTGGCCCCACTTGAACACCTACTATACTTTACATGAAATAAAAGCAGGTTGACTTTTACAAACGACGAAGTAAATTTGTTAACAGAACGCGTGAAGAATACCTAAGTACAAACACTGTGTGCTGGAGCAAGCCATTGACGGAGGAGACCGAGATACTGAGTCAAACATTACCAGCACGAGTCCAGGCCGTTATTTATCCAGAGTACGCGCTCGTATTCACCTGAGTACGCATCCAAGCTACTAAAACGTATCCAGGATACGAGAACGCATCCAGGCCAGTGCGTATCCATGATACAAGCATGCATCGAGGATTACAAGTACGTAACCAGTCGAGTACGCATCCAAGTTACGGGCATGTATCCAGGATACGAGTACGTAATCCACTGAATACGTATTCAGGCGAATACGCATCCCGGATACGAGCACGTATCCAAGCGAATGCGTATCCAGGTTACGAACGGGTGTCAAGGATGTCGGGTACGCACTAAAAAAAATCACTCTCAACAAACGCGTGTGGGGACTCCGTTAGCGGGTGAAAAATGGTAAAATGCAATTTGGTACTTTTGGAAACGTAGTGAAATACACAGTGATTAATGAAACAAAAACACAACCGATTTTAAAATCCAGTACGAGACTGCATGACAAACAACGTTCCTCACATCGAATAATCTACTCAGATCATTTACGACAATTCTCAGTTAAGAAATGAAGCCTCGTGAGAAACCAACATAAAAAGCTTTCAAAGCAAGAGGACAGAGTGCCCGGAGTGCGCCCCGCAACGGAGTCCCCTGCGCCCACGGTCACACGAGCCAAGAACACCGCGCTCACGTCCGGGAAAGCCAGCCCTCGGTGACTGGATGGCAGGGTGTGGTTGCCGTCGCTCTTATAGCGGCCTCGAATGCTGCCTCGGCCACGCCTCCGCCAACTCCTCCTGCTCCGACTCCGTAGCCCTCGCGTACGCTTGCCTCGGCTCCGGTAAAACCGGACTTGTTCATCGTTAGGATCCCGCGTGAATTGGATTGACCGGATTGAATACTAAAATGGAAATTAGAATGTAATCGTTACTGCAGCAGTCTTTATTGAATGGTTTGAATACTAAGAGGTAAATTAGAATTTAATTGTGACTGCAGCAGTCTTTATTGGACGGCTTGAATACTAAAATGTAAATTAGAATGTAACCGTAACTGCAGCAGTCTTTCTTGAACGGTTTGAACACCAAAAAGTAAATTAGAATATAATCGTATCTGCAGCAGTCTTTATTAAATGGTTTGAATACTAAGAGGTAAATTAGAATTTAATCGTGCCTGTAGCACTCTTTATTGAACGGATTGTACACTAAGAGGTAAATTAGAATGTAATAATGACTGTAGCAGTCTTTATTGAATGATTGTACACTACGAGGTAAATTAGAATGTAACCGTAACTGTAAGTACCATGTAAGTACCAAGAATGCCGTAATTTACGAGTTAACTTGTCCCGTGATCTGAATTTTGAGATCGATCCGAATCTCCTTTATCATTGCATGAAATATCTGAACTGAAATAAAAACTGCAGTTTGTCTTTGGCAAGCAAAGCTTACATCAATTCATAGAATTAAGTAAAGAATAATTGAAAATTTCACGCATGCTGCTTGTTCAGTGATAAACAGCTGCATACCATAAGGTCAATTTAAACTCAAAATAATAAAACACGAAGGTGTTGTATACCTTCCCTTAATTTTTCCTACCAATTACCAACATATCTCCCGCCCCATCGTGTCTGCGGTCGCACAACGCCTCACAACGGCCGCCGGCACCCGAAGTTACGCACCGGCTTCTCATGTTGGAACGAGGAAACTATTTGCTGAAGGCACTTGTCAGGTGAATTTAACGAACACAGTATAGCCTCTACAGTCCCGAAAAATATTTCAACGCTTTGGTGTTCAACTCTCTTTAATAACCTTTGGCGTTCACCGCATCTGAAGATAATAACTTATTATTTAACAGCCCTCGGTATCCACCTCAAGTTAAGAAATTAATTTAACGTTTAACAGCCCTTTGCATCTACCCAAATGTAGGACACTAATTTATCATTTAACGGCCCTCTGCTTCAATCTTAAATTAAGGCATTAACAGATCGAAGGGCTTATCATTGCTGGAAAGGTGAACAAATGCGTATTTTTAACAACAATTTGGTCATTGAATAGCTTATCAATTATATAAAGTTTCATGACGTTACTTCATTCACATACCTTGAAACATACGAGTATATGCCTTCCCGACAAGAAATTGAGCCACCCATTGTTATTAGAGGGTCCGTTATTCAGGCGGAGAAGGGTCTGCCCTATTCTGCCATCGTTTATACTACCCAGAAGTGGGTCCTTTAGTTGAGGTATCCGTCAGCCTGAACCAGTATGTCTATATCGAGCTGCTAGATAGCCAAGTTATGCCATATGCGTAATATCTGAATGAAGAGAGCATGTTACTTTGCCTATCTTTTAGGCAGACAACTGGAGGGTGCATCGGGCTAGAACTGTTATTAACTAGCATGAGAGTCATTCAGGATATGTGAGGTACTTAAAATGGACAGCTAAATCCCTAGATTTGAACTGAATTCAAAATTGGTGGGACCACCTAGAACGACATGTTAAACGTCGAGAAGATCGTCCACGTAATGTGGCCGTACTTCGAGATCAGTTGATGGAAGAGTGGTTGAAAATCGACTAGGTGTTCATTAGGGCCTCTTTATGTAGACTCAACGTTTGCCCCCATCATTCGTGCTCTTCGAAGGCCTACACCATATCAGTAGCAAGTGACTAATTTTTTGTCCGGAGAGCTTATGAGCGCCAGATGTAATTCAACGCTGGACTAAAAATCCCATTTCGTTTATAAAGAAACTTGAAATAAGCATTTCCTTCACAGTAATTCAATACTATGGAAAAATTTAAGAATAAATGGTGCTTTTCTCTTGGAAATTAATAAGAAAAGTATATCGAGACCTTTCTATAACATAAATTCACAAAAATCGATTGGAATATAAAATTATTTACCCGGTAAAATTTTCAATTTATTGCTGTAAGACTACGAACAATAATTCTTCGTTCAAATTTTATTCCGTTCGGATGAGAAGAATTAGTGGTATTTTACAGAGTAAATTCACAGGGCTTGATTATATGAAATAACGGAAAAAATAGAATTAATTCACGTGGCAACGGGCGCAACGAACCACTTTTAAAATCATTTAAGCCACAAAACCAGCGAGCATGAAATTTTAACAAAAGTTTTTATTTTCGAGCCGATGGTACCCATAGCTGTTTTCTTTTGGATGACTGAATCTGAAGACATCGACCACGCCGCACTGGCAAATTTATAGCTGCTTCAGAAGCACGCATGAATGCACTCGTAAGGCAATGCTATAACCCGATCAAAATTTACCGATGAAGCGAAAAGAAGTTTCTCTCTGAGCATAAAAAATTAACCGAAATTGGACAATTCAGATCCTTTTGTCACGAAAAACGCCAGCCCTAATTTCACGCTCGTACAGTAAGCTGTTTCCGAGGTTTTCATTTCGTAACTGTTGACATTCTAATAATGAGTTTGCTCGCCGACTTTGCCATGCCCCTCCCTCAATCTACATAAAATTAGCTCGTGAATGTGTAGACAACCGTGAAGTGAACAGACGGGCGTACACACACCCCTACTGTGCGGTAAGGGGCTATCGATCATCTGTTACGGGCGGGCGGTGACGTAAGGTGCCTCGGTTTCTCAATTCCAAGATTTGTAAAGTGGCTGTAACCACAAAATCGCACATCATTTTCGATTTCCTGATGTTCGCTTGCGATCTGTTTAGATTTGCTTACGATACGTTCGGTTTCAGTTGCGTGCTTATGCAGCTCAAGTGCTGTACGTCAAGTTGACGGCACGACATGTCAACTTATTCCGTAAAAGAGTCAAGATAAGCTCTTGTTTTTGGTTATTGCGCTCGTGAAGTGCAGAGCTTGTTACACAAATAGGAAGGAAAAGCTTTAGGGACTTAGTTCCATTGCAATATTAGGAATACATAGAGCGATTATCAGTACTTTTCATCTCTCAACGGCCCGGCAACGCAGATTGAACAAAAATCCTCTGATTGCAACAAATACACTACGGACGATCATTTTCACGCATGGATTTTTTCTTCGGGAATCAAAGAGGAATTTGAAAAAACACGTTTTTCTGCACCTTGAACATTTAGCTGACGGGAAAAATAAAATCCTGAAACGATGAAACATAAGCACAAACTATATACCAGAGCTGAGTTCGAGCTCGAAGTTCAGTGTTCGCATTTTACGAAAGCAAAGCTTAGTTTGATTCCTCTTGAGATTACATCGTCAGTAGTTTTCCAGTACTACATCCTTTACCAGGTATAAAACTTGTTACTATTTACTTGCAAGTTAGCAATTCTTCGGCACTGTCTTGTTAGCGGTAGGAATGAAGAACTGAAAAGCAAAGCCTCTACACTTTTCTTTTTTAATACCTGCTATTCTCAATCGGTGGGATGACGTATGAACATTTCACGTTGCTTGCTCGATTTCTTTGTGCGTGTGTTTAGGTATTATGTGTTGTTCTAAAGTTTCAGTAAAGTACCTAAAACCCACTGTTGCCTTGTATCAATGCCAATTTTACACGCTTTTGATTTCAGTACCTGAGATTTTAAAATTCTACAGACTTCTTAAACGAACGCCGATACTCTTGGCCAAACTACTGCTGTGTGCTTTTCTGGCTACCTCCCTTTACAACCGGATGAATCAATCATACCATCATGATCCATTATTTACCACCACGATCAAATTTGAGCCAGAGTCACGCAGTTTAAACGCTAGATCGTTGATCATGTAATTGGCAGATACAGAAGAGCTCAGCACCGTCCTATTTGGTGGAAAAATTTTAAATTTGCAGCAGCAATAGAGAAAACTAATTCACGAATAGCAAATGTAAAATTCAAGTCAATGAAAAATCTGGTACGGTTTGAAACTTCTGAGAATATATGCAGCGATGCAGGATACAAATTCGGGAGACTCTTTGAATGGTCTGAAAAAATTGTCCCTAAATTAATCAATCGCAAATTACGGTGCTGGATTGTACTTCGGCGTATGACCCTAGCAAAACTGAATATTGAGGCAATGCGTTGTGACTTTGTGACCATGCCGCACTCTTAAATTCCAAATTGACAAATTGAAAGTCGCAAACGTCTTGAAAGCGTGTGAGATGCAGTATAAGCCTTTAATCGTCAAAAGGCTAACAATGCGTGTTAGTAAAGTCACACTGAAAATTATGCCGCGACTTTTGCCGCGACTTTGAACAGGAACATTTAAAGTCGCAACTCGGTCCTGCTTGATCCTGCCCTGCTCTTAAAGCGAAATATGCCGCGGTCAGTTGCCTCGTATGGCGCTTGACAGCGTCTGTAGATAAAATTTTGGCTGTGATTTAACTAAAACGTGAATCAGCAAGTTGTCTGCCTTTACCAGCATTTCTCAGCCTTCGCGCTAAAGGTTTTTCTGCAATTTAACGAAGTCACATCGAGGAAAAAGTCAAAGTCGCAATATCTAAAGTCACAAGTCTCACTAAGGGTATAAAAAAAACGAGTAACAAAGTCATTGCCCCTTTGGGCCCGGGGGCTAAGTCGGATAGCCGACGCCGGATCTCAAAAATTTCAAATCGTAGCTCTGAGCCTATGCTCCATTATATCTAGGCTTATCGACGTTGAATTAACTTAAACTCGGAAAATATGAATGCTCCGGTTTTTTCTTTGTAAATTGCTTTAACATTAACATTGCCGCGGGCTACAGGATGGCTAGTTGTTAGTTATACGTGCTAGTTGATGGTACTCTTACTTCTAATGCTGAAAGTCTACTGACAATATCGGGAGAAGTACGTTCGAAATATGATGGATTAGATTAAGCTATTACAGTAGAAGTTTACATAGTCCGAAAACTAGACATGAAATTCTTACCTGGAGTACACAAATTCAGCCTTTTCTCAATTTATCCCTCAAATGCTGTCTGAATACATTCGGAGGTCTCTCAATTGTGGACAGGGTATGATTCTCCGACTTTACTCCTTTTAAACTGTTTTGTTACATGGATTTTTTTTGAGCAGTATGAGTTTAAAATTGGAAAGTCGGCTTACGAAACTTTTCTTCCCACTGTTGAGCATGTGCGCAGCTTGCTTGGACACATCCTGTCATATTTCAAAACCTGTTTATCATATAATCAACGTTTCTTCTACTCTCATGGAGCCCCACAAGCATCGCAACACGGCGTGTCAGTCTCATTCACATCTAACCCGATGCAGGTCCCTGAAAAGCTGTCATTAATTGTGTCATGTGTAGATTTACAAGAGTTGAATTTATCGTAAGATGTTTTGACTCCAGCGGGGATTGCCTTGCGCTCAGATGCAGATTTGTAGTAGAGTGTTTTTTTTTGCAAGAAGTCTAATATGTAGGTTTACCCATACTTTCTATGTCGTTATTAATCGTTGGAATAGGTTCAGTCCTTCTCATGTCTCCCAGTGATCCTAATTAAATTAGCAAAAGGCTAAAAGTGCGCCTACATAACCATGCAGCCCACCATTAGGTTTTTGAAATTCACCCTCTAAATTTTTAGGCTTAATATATTTAGAAGTCACTGAGCTGACCGTCCCAGGCCTTGATATTAATTTCAGCAACTTACGGGGATACGGAGAGGACTTCTCTTAATGATACAAAACTCAGTTGACCATCTTTTAGACACACCCGATTCGCAGTACTGGCCTTTAAGCTTGTTTTGCCTCATAGATCTAATTTCGAGTAGTAAAAAAAAAGCCTCGGCCAGTGCAGCTCTCCCCCAAAATCGCAGTAGCTTTGTCACCACGCGGTGTGGGGCCCATGTACAAGCGGACCAATGGTACACCCACACACACACACACACACACACAATACACACCCG
>VOMN01092563.1:0-12368 GCA_014899125.1 Orchestia grillus
CTTTTAGACTGTAACCACCTGGCAGCACTTAAGACAACAACACAAAATCCCATCTATCAGTTCTGGATGCATCCAGTGGGGGTGGTCACCTTCCTGTGCTGCGCAAGCATCGTGCAATAAGCGTTGTCAGGGAATGCCTACTACTACTACTACTTCTCAGGTTCACTCTCACACTATTGAGATGTACCTAGAGTGTTTAAATTTGATATCTTGAAAAAGTTACATACAAAACTATAGAAAGGAACAAATCAACACACATTCAAAATCAGTTCTGCTAAAAGAGTGCATACATCAGCTAGTGATCTAATGTTCATAAAAGATGAGGGGTAATATGGAAACTTTTAAATAAAAAATTCGACAGATTATGCATGGGTTACCCATTGTAACAAATGATTGTATTTTAAGAATAATAGCCAAGCAGTATAATGTAAGAAATAAAAAACTATAATAAAGATAGAAACAAAATTGACATCACAAAAGAAATAGTGCACTAGTAGTATACACCTAAACATCACATACGAGAAAGAGAAATAAGATCTACATAAAAAAAATAACCTAAATGTTTTAAATCTACACCATTTGTATGCAACTCAGTTTTTTTTATAGTGGGTAGCTCCAGAAATCTCTATAAAATGACATGCTCCAGTGTACATTAAAAATAAATGACATTACTAGCACTCAACTCTGAGAAGTGCTCTTACATTCTACTTCTTTACATCTAATGATTCCTGAAGACAAAAGGAACATTTAGTCCTGCCAGTTTACATAAAAGAAAAAATGCAGCACAGCAAGAATTAAAAGTTATAAACTAAGAACACTGTTGAAAAATTGGAAGGTTTACTGTTATGCTCATCAACTTTACACAGCACAGTGCCCTGAACAGCTTTCGAATTGCATGCTTAACAAAACGATGGAAAACAAATTGAGCATCAGTGACCTTCCAGTAATTCCTAAACGGTAGAATTGCTCTCTCAAAGACCATAGAAATGAAAATCCCCTGCACCTCACACCTAAACTCAATAATTTTTTACTGATATAAACATCGACCTGGAGAGCTAAAAATTATCTTAACACTGCCTGTCATAAAAATCAAAATTCACAAGGACATTCTCAAATTTGTTTCAAGCGCACAACTGAAACGTTTGACAAAATAAAGTACCTACAGTAACTGGGAATGTAAATGAGATTTGTAACTTTACTTAATCTACAGATGAAATTTTGCAGTGAAAATAATGGCATTAGATAGAAAGTTTCTCACCATCAGGCTTGTAAACTTGGATGGGACTGGCAGATCCAAGAGAGAGTTTCTTGACTGGACTAAGAAGTGCTCTACCAGGTGAGCAGTTGGAGTCGTGTTTGCGAGGGGATCTTCTGAGTGGACTGTTGGGGGCAGCAAGACTGCTCACTTGCAGTTGCTTCAGTGGTGACCTGTAACAGTGGATAAGTTGAGTACAGCTCAACTGTTGGAACTATGCAAATTGCTGTAGTTATAAATGAATAGGAGAGAAATACATTTATTTGAAATTAAATACTACAGGGATATGCTAATACAAAAGATATGGCCAAGTGCTTGTAGAGGTTACCTATTTCAAAAAGTAGGAGATTACCTATTTCAAAAGGTAGGAAACCAACAGTAAAAAAATAAATAAGTACATACTTGAGAGTAGGAAAGGCAACTGTTATTTAGTGTAATTTACTTTATAAAATAGCTAGATGCATCATTGAAAGTGATAATAAACCTAAACTATACTTACCTCATTTTATTTTAAAGGCATATTAAAAAATAGTAAGAAACTTGTAACAATTTTAGCCTGAAATGCGGTAGGTTCCTAGCCACAGTTTGCTGTCGGGTTGCATACATACATGAGAACAATCCTGGTTTTTAGCAGGAGGCTCTAAAGTATTTTCTCTTACTCTGATATCTCACTCAATGCACTAACACCCCGAGTATGACAATTACCCTTTTTAAACATCTCAGCAAGCACATCAAAAGAAGATAATGAGAGAAAAATTCCTCTAAGTGCGTTAAACTGCTGATGGTACTCTACATTTGCCTATAAGATGGCATTCTAATAGAGTTTGTCACGCAGCACTACCAAGTTATAGCAATCAGGCAAGCACCAACACTGAGGTTGTGCACAAAAGATGACTATGGCATAAAAATTTTTCTAGAATTATTGACTAGTATTTGAAAAAACAGCAGAAAAGTAACAGCTAATTTAGACTCACCTCAGATGATGTGCATGGGCAGGGTGAAGACGTTTCAAAGGGGAACCCAAAATCTTCTCATTTTTATCAATAACAAAGCTCTGAGTGTTTAGACTTCTTTTGGTAGTTTTTATGGGACTCAACAATTGATTATTCACAGGCACATCTATGTCTGACTTTTCCTCCTTTAAACCATTAATTCCTCCTAAGGTTTTTGGAGTTTCAGTCCCTGAGTTAGCATTTGTCTTTAAGATATCCAATACATTCACTTTGACCTCCTTCAGCTCTATTTGTTCTTGAATTTCATATCCATTTACTGAACTGACAAACCTTACTGCTTTGATGGGGCTTCTCAAGTTGCTCCCATTTTCTTTCAAAGGACTAAAAAGATTTCGCAAGTGACTATCACACTTTTTAGGAATGAGGATTTTCTTTTGGGTTTGCATTCTATTATCACAGCTCTTAAGCGGAGTATTCTCTTTGTCATTATTCAAAGGCTCCTGCTTTTTCACAGGAGAAACTAAATTGTTCAGTTTGAAACAAAGTTCAGTGGGACTAAGGGGCATGAGCTTTGAAGCTTGGTCAGATGGAGGAAGAGTTAATGACTTATTTGTTGGAGATGATAGCGGGGTTGAGGGTAAAAGACAATTTCCCTCTAGTTTCTGTAATGATGGAATGGTATCTACTATTTCATCAATTTGAGATCGTTTTTTAATAGGAGTTACATGGCAAGAAATTATGATTTCATCATCACTCGAGTCTGAACTGACATCTTCCTGACACTCATTTGCCAACATAGAAGATGCTTTATTTGTCTTAGGTACTGTCTTGTAGATGCCTCTGAAAGCTTTTAGTCTAATAGGAGAGACTGTAGGGTGATTCTTGCGAGGGGACTTCCTAGGAGAGCAAGCCACATCATGGGGCACAGCAGGACCTGCACAAATAATAGGGCACACTTGTGAGTGATGTTTTACCTGCATCTTCAACAAGCATATCATCTAAAGATTATACAAAATGACTATTTAGCAGCTACCAAGTCAAAAATTGAGGTTAGCATTGGGGCAGGCCATGGGTCACCCCAGCTACATTTGCGGGGGTTTCAAGCCTGAAACTGAGTAGCAGTGGTGCAGAAATGTCCAATTTGAGGCAGGTATTACCTGCATCACCCAAGCCCTGAAATATAGCCCTTCATTGAGAACTCCTACACAGGCCTGTTGTAAATTGTGCCCACACGGGCCTGGTAGGGCAGTCAACTGCAGCCAGTGTGTGGTGTGGCTCCATAGAGACAAAGGAGGTTGCATGTATTATGTCTGCCTTTAACTTGTGCTGTTCTTTCAGCCACAGGGCCTATTCTTGAACTGCTGCAACAATCTGTCATGTCACGAGCCTTGCTGTTGTGATTACCCGTGATGACGAGTACAATTTTTAACTAAGTAATGACAGAATCCCAACAAAAATAAAGGCAACATTCATAGAAACAGTTTCTACCCATACCATTTTTACCAAGATGTACAAGCATCAAATCAAAGATGAAAAATGGTAAAAAAAATTGTTAAAAATAACTTATTTGCTTGCAAACAAAACTGAAATAAAAAATTTACTTTTAGAACAATATGTTTAATGCTTTTTACACAAAAACAATTGCATTTAGCAAACATAGAAATAATTCAAGAAGAATACTCAAATTTCAATGTATCAACATCAAGATAACATCCCACATATAATCAAGGCTATCTTTGAGACAAAATAGAGACATTAGATCTTTTCCTTACTCCTTACAAAGTTAAGTTTCACACTCATTAGGAGTTTTGATGTAAATTGTAACACTTCAGTGACTGACTATGTCACACTAAAAGAGAAAGGGCCATTTAGTATGGACTGCAGAACATGGGGAATCAATTCATAAGGTTTGTTTCCAGACAGGATTCCCTGCACATAGAAACAATAAGTTGACTCCAAATTATTCTAAACAGGCTGGTGGTGTAATTGCAGTCTGTGCAACCAACAGTGACCATGTGAATGCAACAACCACAGCATGAAGTATCTTGGGATAGTTTGTTAAGGGATTAAGAATGAAGAGCAGAAAGTGACAAAGAAGAGATAGCATTAAAGATAAGAAAATTGAAGCTACACAAAGCGGGCACAAAAGACACAAGTCCTGAAGGTCTATCTACAGCTGAGGTTACAGTTGGTCCCCATAACATACAATAAACACACCAAACAAATCTAATCTTATTGCCAGTCCAATGCCCTATGAGAAGTGTTTCAGACTTGGATATCAATCAGTTCGTCACAGATATATAGCAAAAAAGATGATAAAAATACTAGGTACTTCATGAAAGGAAACTGATTATCTTTCTAATATTAAGCAATACAAGACTAATAAAATATTAAACCATGCATTAACACTCACCATCTTGCTTACGTTTCAGAGATTGTGCCCTAGTTTTGGAGGACTTTTCAGGTGACTCATCAGAGGCAGCTGCTTCTAAAGTAAAAACTGCAGTTGCTATTTTCTTCTGTGCTTTTTGACTAGAGACCCTTGTAGAGCAGCGTGTGGGGGTTGTGGGTTCATCTATTAACAGCAAATTTCTTTTACTTGGTGAGTAACGAATGGGAGACTTGACTTGACGTCTTGATTTCCTTTTAGGAAAATTCAAGATGCTTTGAGAGCTCGGCATATTGTATTTTCCAGGGTCACATTCAATAAAAATAAACTAATTGTAAAACTTAAAATGAGAGGGTCCTAAAAAAATCTGGAAAAAATGAAAATAAAATAATTTCATTCAAACTTTAAATTAGTGCTGAAAAAATACTTAGAAAATAATGATTACATAGCTACTGTGGGCTCAGCTCAGTGATATTCCATAAAATGATTCCTCAATGGAGAAAACAAGCTTTAGTAAATGCACAAGATGGATCATCAATTCAAACTAAAAGGATAGCCAACATTTCAGGAATTAATAAGTGTACCAAAAGGAATACATCAATATTCCAGCAAAGATTGTTAACTTTTTTTGTTACTTTGCTCATGACTCATTTCTTATTACTGACTGAGAATAATGATCCATTAATCATGCTTCTAGTTATTGCACTATATTCTGTTAAACCAATTACCAATGTCAAATTTTTGGTTGTATTTCAGAAAAATGTTGATCCTAAATAGTAAGTTTGCCAACTTTTATTTGTTACATCATAGCTAATCTAAATTTCTACAGAGTAACATTATCAAAACAAAAAAAAAGACCAAAATCTTCTTAATGTTTATTTCAACTTTATGTGTGAGGGGGCTTCAAAAAATTTGTAGAAAACATCTACAATTAAAACTTGTTTGAATGGATTTTGATGCCACTGCCCCTTAATGTTCTTATGCCACTGCCCTTTAATGTTCTTGTACCAACAGTTTATAACATATTCAAGCTTGAACCCTTAAATGCATCACCACATTCTAATTCAAGATGGGTCCCTACATGCTGTTGCACCCAGATCAGTAGCAAACATGGGCAGATCTTTCATTGAAATTTTGTACAAGTAAGAGAGGACTCAGGAACTTTTCTGCTAAGAATTGTGACAGGATGAAATATGGCTTTACCAGTATAATCCCAAAGACAAAACTCAATCAAAGCAGTGGCTGCCCTGGGGTGTAAGTGGACCAGTCAAAGCAAAATTGTAAAATTTAAGAGGAAAAACCATGGCCATTGTCTTCTGGGATGCAGCAAGACGTTTATCAATTGACTTCCTACAGAGCAAGAAGAAAAAAACATCTGCTTATTAGAAAGGTATTTTGAGAAAATGGATGAAGAAAATTATCCTGGAATGCTGCATTGATGCATCACATCTTCTATCACAAGAATGCACTCGCTCATGGTGTTTGGCTAACAAGAGATGTGCTATGTGAATTTCAATGGGAAATAAACAAACATCCATCTTACAGTCCTAGTCTTCTGCATCCAGTTTTTTTTGTGTTCCCAAAATTAAAAAAACTTTGAAAGGAGTAAACTTTTTAACAATTGATGGCATAAAAAGAGCTGCTCAGACATGGTTTGCATCACAAGACCCTCAGTTCTACACAGACGGAGTAAAAGGCTGGTATCATTGTTTAGAAAAGTGCATTGACCTTAGTGGAGCATATGTTGAAAAATAAAGATTACAACTGAAATAATTTTTAGAACTATTTGTTGAAACCTCATGGTCTTAGTTTTAGAACATTCTGAAGAGGTTTTAGTTTGTACATCAGCTCTGTATCATTAAAACTCAAAGAAATGACAAAATGTGAGGCACCAAGATAGAAACCCACCTTGTCAACATAAAAGAAACCTTCACATTGAAATTTTTATGCAGGTATTAAGAATACAGACAAGGAATTTAAATAAAAATTTAATTCATTATATTCTTAAAATGCAATGTTAACATGTGAAATAAGGCTCTAAATGTGCTATTCTCTGGCCTCAAGTAAATTATACATTTGCAGTCGAAATTACAAAAGGATCTAAATGTCATAACAGATAATATCATATAGATGGTTACTGCCAACCAAGTGAAATGAAAATTCCCAAAAGCAACATTACATTTACAAAATAAAATAACAAAAGGACTTTAAAAGTCACTGCAAGCTAGATCACACACTTTCTAAGCCACTCATCAATACACATTTGACAGCACTAATATTGAAGTTGTCAGAAAGTATGTTCAGAAGTATTTATACAAAACTTTTCAACTAATGTCTCTCATGCTTTACATATAACTGTAGAACTACAATCATGATACATAAAACTTCCTAGAAAATCAATATTACTTCATAATATATGAATTTATAATAGGTTCACATTCACATCTGTAATAAAGAACAAATGCTTTAGAAAAGTTACATTCAATACGTTACTGCAATGTAATCCAATTGTAAACAATTACCAGTTTATTTGGTACAAAAATTTTAAGTTATAAATAAATGATACATCTGATGGAATTTAAATTATACACTGAAGTTGATGCTAGTTTGTATCAATTGTTAGCTCTCACCTGTTTCAAGAACCTAAACTTACACACAAAAATAATAGAGAAAAATTGATGAAAAATTCCCGTAGTTCTGATAAATAAATAAAAATCGGATATAATTTGCAATTCGATCATCACTAAACACATTTTCTAAACTTACAGTGCGCCCGCTATAGACATATAAATAATTAACCCACCTAATGCCTGTTAGTTCTGGCAATGACACATTGAACAATTTTGCATATTTGAAATGCGTTAACATGGCAACAAATTGATATTTTAGATATATATGTATGCTTTTCAATAGACTCTAAATTTGCTCGAATAATTCAGAGTGTAACTTGGAAGTTTCATACTAGTGATAAAACTGTCAAATCAAAACCTTCACTTATATAATGAATCAACTGAACGACGCCCATTTTTTCCCAAGCTTAGTAATTACAGTCAAGCTAGGTCATTTTAATAGAATACACCTTCCATTTTGTGATATATTTTGAATTTTGAGAAAATAAAAAATACACCACAAAAAAACTTTCCATGCTTAAAATAAAGAGTAAGAGGAATTCACATTCCACGACTCAGTTTTACTACACACCTTTTCAATTTAAAGGGCTAAATGGCGGGAACTGGGAAGCCTCAGCTGGCCAAATCTTTTTCTTTTACGTAATATAGGAAGCAGCAGAAAAAATTTAAAAGTAAAGGTTTTTAGAAAAATTACAGCAAAATCATCATATTTTTAAGATTATAGATAATAACTCCTTGAACGCATTTTGCTGCGATTTAGGAAAAAACTGCAAAATTGAAATAAATTGAGATTTGACGTTAAGGTTAAGTTAGTTCCATGGTAGAGTAGGCAGCTTTAGCGGATATCCATGATTACCTGTACTACTCTCTTTAGAAGCTCTGGCGGTTGCCATGGGAGGAAAGGAGTGATTTACAGAGTTAGAGGGCGTGAAAGATATCTCTGTTAGTTCCCAAACAAGGTCAAATCGGCTTGTCAAATCCACCGAGCGGATTTTCTTGTTACGCCTATAGCGTCGAAGCTATGTAGCTATAATTTCTAAGTCATATATTGTAGTTATGGTGTCTGAGTAATGTAATTATAGTGTATAAAAGATGCCTTCTGAGACCCCACTCATAAATGGATACTTGTTAGCAAATGGTCAATGAGCCAATTTCCAAATAGTTGTGAGCATTGGTAATTGAGGGCTCCATGACGTACTGGTTAACGTGATAGTCTCGCAGCTGGGACTTTAGGGTTCGAATCCCGACTTAAGCACGGAATTTCATGTAACCAGGGAGTGCCTTTTTGAAAAAAGAAGCTTAAAGCACACATTTTCTCACATCCCTCACCACGTTAGTAGTTGTAAAGCATTGAAAACCCAACGGTAAAAACGTGTTGGAATTAATAAAGGTTCTTGAATACTAATTTAGGCGGTAGACGAAGGGCCCGGCAACAGACGTTGGGAAGTTCAGTCCAAAATTGTAACATCCGCAGGCAAGAAAAACGGCACGGCTGACGCGATGAATCTTCCGAACGCTCTCCGAAAGAAAGGCGCTATGCTATAACCCACGACAACCCCAGGAAGTAATAGGATGACCACTCAGCGTAGCTGATGCGCGTTCCAACAAATTACTTTGTTTGACCTCAGAGTTGTGACCAGAGTGCTGGAAGGTATCTATGGCAATTATGTCATGACAAGAGAGCAGTGAGGCATGCTCATCTCCTGTTCGCGCTCTATGGCGTACTGGTAGCGTGATGGCATCGCAGCCGAGAGGACCAAGGTTCGAATCTCAGTTCAGTCAGCCATTTTACGTAACCAGGGAGTACTTCCCTTGAAAAGGAAGTTTAATCCTCACATCCCTCACCATGCCAGTAGTTGTAAGGCATTGAAAACCCAACGGTAAAACTTGTTGGAATTAATAATAAAGGTTTCAGGTAGCTGTCTGTCGAGTCCTGATTATTTTGGTGCTAATTCACCATCTTCTCACGAAAGGGTTACATTCAGGGGCTGCATGGAACATGATCCATCCACAGACAAATGTCCTTTCGTAAAACTCGTTTTGTTGACCTAGATCATTTAATGTAGATCATTTCTATTGATTACTAGATCATTAATAGAACCATTATTGTAGATCATTAATTACTTTAATGATCATTTCTATTTCATAAATACTATTACTTTATATTAATCGATAAAGTAGATTTAATGACGTTTAAGAAGTATATATAGCATTTAACCATCTCTTCACGAGGTCGAGCTGACAGGAAATTTCTGCACACTGCATGTGCGTTTATGTACTTGGACAAGTATTACTCTTTACAGAGAATCTCATTAAAATGTATACCCCACGCCTGAGATTTTAGTTTCGACACCGCTTCTGACACCACTTTCGAAATAGGATTTAATATTTTGGAAAAACCTACAAGTAGGTCGAATTTTTAAAAATGTTCTCATGTCCCATCTAATAAACCTAAAGACATCAAATAACTTTTTGAGTAAAGCTTATTACAGTTTCGAAAGAATGTCATACAACTAACTTATCTCCTTCACTCCCCACCCTCCTCCATGAAGTGGGGTGCGATTGCCCTCGCACATGTAAACCATGAATTTTATCCAGGCGGTTATTATTTTCCTAATTTACACAGAGGCCTCAAATTGCTTACAAATTCATTCTTTTGACATTTTCGAGGAGATTGGAGAACAATTAGTCATCTTCCTGTCACCTCCTGGAATGGTGGATGGTGGGATCACTGTTTGGAACTGGCTCTCATTTTATACCCAGTGCACTTAAAACCTCAAAATATTTTCAAATGAAAACTGATAAGCTTTTAATGGGAAACCTATGTATTTTAATACCTGTTCTGGTATATTTTATAAATAATTTTAAATAGAAAACAATTTAAGGTCTCTAAGTTGATTTGATAAGATGTAAAAGTATCTGTCTTGGTCAAAATTCGTGTTAATATTTAGATGCATATTTAGTAGCCTAAAGTGAGGTAAACATTTTCGTGAAACACTTAGTATACATATTATATTTGTGGACATTAAAGATTGTATAAAACTATGCGAAAAGCGTTCAGTTTCTACTGTAGAGGTGCCAATTTGATCACGGGCGTGCGTACAGGCTAATTTTCAAATGGTAACGGAGCGCTTCCCATGGGAGAAGAATTAAATATTTCCGCACAATCCTCATTACATTCAGATGTAAAAGTGGGTTCGGGCGCTGTCGGGAGTAAACGTCACTGAGTTCAGTGAGTAAAAATAAAGCATTATTGGCCCAATATGTTCTAATGTCTAATTGGTAAAATACAACTTAATTCCTTTCCTGTTTTAAAGCAATCGTTGTGAATTGTGAATGAACGAAATTGTGATGTAAAAGATACAGTTTCGTTATTTTGTGTATGATACTTTTGATACGCTACTAGCTACAAAGATACGTTATTTGTTAAAATATGATGAAGTTTGAAACATGTCGTGTACATTCGGTAACATCAACTAAAATACTCAACACATCGTTGCCGTATATCAGAAATAACTTAATACACTACTTGAACATTGATCAAAAACACAATGTGATGTTATACGAATTGTATAAAATTAACATTATTCAACTGTCACTCCTCCAATGACAGCGTAAACGGGATAAACAAAGGATTACTAGCGCCAATATCAATGTTCAACATATCAAACTACTTTGTACAGCTCAGGAGGAAAAACATCAATTACGTTGGAAAAGAGATGTGTTGTCTGAGCTGTAGCGCTTTAAGTAGCAGCAAACAACTGCGTGGTGTGCCCTGAGAAAGAAGAGATCAAGGTCTAATTAGTCTACGATTGACCATAACACAAGATCTGGCGGAGTTCAATCGCTTGAGGCTACGATTGACCATAACACAAAGTCAAGCGGAGTTCCATCGTTATTGCTCACTGATATAGGGATGCAGGTGCGGACGGTTAGGTACATGTTTCAAGCAAGTCTACGTGTACTTATTATTGAGAAGTTGGTTGCAAGTCTAGGGAGATATACAGGATGGGCCACGAAAAAGTTCATTTTTTTCAAATACTTATAACTCCGTAACTGATGGCCGTAGCAACTTCTAAAGGGTCTCATTTTTACTGCCATTCAATGGAATTTCATTATGATAAACCGCATTCAAAATAGGAGATTGGTAGCGAGTTTTCAAGAAGCGAAAGAAGCAGAAGCGAAAAGATGAAGAATTTATAAGGGTACCGAACTCCTTCTAAGTTGTGCTTCTATACTCGATGTCATGGCGAATAACCATGCACGCGTTTTATTCAGGTCTTAACATTGTGATGCCGATAAATTGAGATGAAACATAGAAAAATGGTACCTGATAATTCTAGTTGTACTTTCTATGAACCATTTCAAACTATAGATTTTCTGCATGAAAATTTGAGGAATCTTTGATAGGCTTCTTTCTGGTGTTCTGCCTGACTATATGCTAAAATATTTCAGAATTTTCTTACGTTCGACATTACGTATGCTGGAAGAAGGTTTCCTTGCCTCTTCAGCAGTCAGTAGAGAGTGTGCAGACAAAGAATTTCCACAAAAAATGTGGCCTTACGTATTCACAGGAACGACAAGTAAGGCCACTGATACTTCAATTTCATCAACGCTGCATGATGCTGAGCGCTTCTAAAAGCATAAGAATCTGCGAGTCCAATACTTGGGAAAAACTCCGCGCCGAAAGTCCGAAGACTAATGGTGGCTTCATTCCTCATGAAGGCAACTTTTGATTAATATCGAGCACATCGGCCGTGTGCACACCGTGATGCGAGCTAGCGACGTTAGCGCAAGCGACCCAGTGAGCTGCTAGCGTGCAGTGTCTGGTCGTCAGGGCTGTTAAGTTTAGGTGCTCAGCTCTGAGAGCCGCAGAATCCGACGTATTAGGAAGGATATTACTTAAGGGCTTTCACGCGGTCAGCTAGAGTTTGAGGACAGGGTCGGAACACACCCAAATATGGGTATTGAATGTTAACTGCACTCTTAGTTTTCGAGTCACGTCGAACTGAGAGTGAAGTTCACATTCGATGTCCATATTTGGGTGTCTTCCACACTGTCTTCAGACTTTGACTGATCTTGCGAAGTCCCCTTTACGGCCAGTGGCCTCTTTACGGCCAGTGGCCTCTTTACGGCCAGTG
>VOMN01092563.1:12396-35824 GCA_014899125.1 Orchestia grillus
TCTTTACGGCCAGTGGCCTCTTTATGGCCGGTGGCCTCTTTATGGCCGGTGGCCTCTTTACGGCCAGTGGCCGTACTTTGCCTATTCGCTTAGATGTTCATGGCATGAATTCATGAACTTAATGTTAGCTACTTCTCATTTTTTGGTGTTTTTGGAAGCAATTACAACAATGGAAAAATTACGCTTGCAAATTAAAAATGCAGCAATCTGAAACACTCGTCTGCTGTACTGGTCAAGGAAATTTTTCAAGGATTCCTAAATCGCCAGACAAACACCATAGCAGACAGCTCCAATTGGGCCCCCGCGGCCATTATAGGGTCGGTGGGATTCCGCTGGGTGTCTCTGAACACTACCTAGGCGCGGTAAGGCGGGGCAGAAAGGTGGTCGGGGTACATGGCGCCGGTGCACCGTTTCGTTGTCCATTAGGGTTTTGATCCTGATTTTAACATCTCTTCGCACGAAAGTTGTTCGCACACAAGCGAAAGTAGTTTGTCATGCGCGTAGAGATGTAAAAAGTAAGATCAAGATCATTAACGCTAAAGGAAATGGTGCGCTGTCACGGTTTGCCCCGTCTGACTTCTGCCCCGGCGTACCCTACAAATGGGCTAAAGATTGATAACCCATTACATGGATTAACAATATGACTTTGATTTGGGGATGAGCTGGGCTATTAACTCGTGGGTTCCACATAGTCTGACCCACCTCGTTATGAAATCAGTCGCTCATCACTAACCAACATCTGTCAAATGAATATTTGCTTTTCACTTTTCTATTCATTCGATACAGCTTTTGGTTTACTGTGTCTTAGTTATCATTATTTATGATTGTAGTTTAAAATTTGAATTGGATCCAATATCTGAGAGCATTTTGCTAATATTCTAATTTATTCCAACATACGAAGGTGACTAAGTAGCCGAACTGGTATGGCATGGCTAATGAGCGTACGTATAGACCGCAACTGCAGTAGTTCAATACTCGTCCGCAGCACGCTGTATTTCAGGACTAACTTAGTGGGTAAGTCCATGTCGAGCTCATACGGGTGCAGGTCCCAGAAGCCACGTGGGAGTCATATGAGCTGATCAGGTGACCAAGTGACTGGGTGGCTAGGTGACCAGGTGACTGGGTGACTGGGTGACCAGATGACCAGGTGACCAGGTGACTAGGTGACCAGGTGACCGGGTGACCAGGTGACCAGGTGATCAAGTGACCAGGTGACCAGGTGACCAGGTGACCAGGTGACCAGGTGACCAGGTGACCTGGTGACCAGGTGAGCTGTAATGGGCCAGCCATTTAGCCCTCCCATCATGGGGACCACATCAGCTTCTACTTGGGTGCTAAAATCCCTGAGCTCTCACGCCAGCATGGTCAGCATAAATAATACACTCGTATGAATTGCCTTCTGGAGAAATTTGAGTACCAAGTGTGTATCTGAATATTACATTTGCTTCCCCACTTGCTACCGGAGATGTGCGTCGCTCTCTGCTGCAAATTCATTTATGATAAGTATATGAGAATTCATTTCGCACCTGATTAAGTTTCTTCATAGAAATGTAGAATCTAAGAATGTTTTCTTGCAGCAATACCAGGCACGAGTTTTAATTAGTATCGCTAACAACTACACAGCTCCAGGTACAGTGAAGAACTCATTTGCTGTGTTTGAAACTTTTGAAACAGTCGAAAAATTTATTTTCTGCAAGTAATTTACGTCTGATAGGAATATTAAAAGTCCTAGCAAGGCGTATGAATGCTCATGAGTAATCGAAGTCTTCTAACCTGAAGACAGTGAAATTTACGTGCACGGTGGTTATGAAGAGAGCACTCCTGGCTGCATGTAAAGTCATCGCGATGAGATCAAAGCACTACAGGTAGAGGGAGCGTAAATTATACATTTTGTTTTCACTGAATTCAAGCGATAGGATGTGTACTCGATGTACCTAGTCTTATTAGTCACAGCCAGCGTCAGGTTTGTGATTTATCTTGAGTGCATGAAGAATTACGTTATTTAACCCTTCATTGGGCAAGGAACCGAAAATGGTAACTATCCTAACGCGTCACGTCTCAGTATAAACAATTTCGCTCCTCTCACATTTCAATGACCGTCATGATGAAATCTCAGAGAAATCTACATAAATTCACTAATGAAATGACTCGACTAAGGCAAAACGCAACGAATGACGCTTGCTAAATCGTTTTTGGTGGAGCTGAAAAAAATGTTTCTGTCTAATTTGCATGCAAAATTATAAATGCAATAACCTTGCCCGGCAGCCATTTATTTTTGTATCGAACATTACACTTGATGTCTCAAATCGTTTCCTTGTTATCGATGACTATATGTATTTGTCCTCTGAAACTCAATTTTGCACTTTATGATTAATTCAAACACGAGAACAGAAAGCGAAAATTCGATGATTTTTGCCATTTGTCATCGGATCACTTTAGTTGTGTCCATCGCGAGCCGTACGTCATCGGAACTATTTAATTGATCATCGATATTGAGAAAGGGAATGAGTTTCTAAATTTAGACGTAACATAGGATTTTCGCGGGTGGAGAAATATGCTAGGAATCAAATTCCCCTATTCGCAAGAAAAATGTTGCGAAGATATACTCCATCAGCTTGATGCACTTAGGTGGTTAACCTGTTAACGGGTATCGACATCATATGATGTCCGCGTGGTTGTTGCATTCACACGGTCGCTGTCGATTACACACACCGTGTGAATGTAACACTGGCCACCTGGGCGATGACCGTTAACAGGTTAAGTGTAAAAGAAACATTTCGTCTTGAACCAAGTGCTTTTGTGTAGACTCGCAGCTCACCTTGAGTGTGATTCGTATATTGTTTTCTAATATCTAATCTTCACATTTCTCAAGGCAGTAGTTGCCTTTTTAGAGAAACCAGCATTAGTTCACCTTACGAGTTGAAGATAGCAGGCACTGAGATCGTCGGAATTCGACGTCACCGCGTGTTTTGGGAATGTTTAAACGTAATGGTTCTTCGATGGTAGCTATATTATTTTCCATTATATTCCACGCCTAATAATATTTACGGCTAACTCTGTACCGCATAACTCTTTCATTGGTAGACTTTTCATCCTTCTTCACCTGACATAAGAGCGTAATTTCTGCGCTGCTCCATCTTTCTTCTAATTAAGTCTCTCCGGGAGTTTTTGTGAGGTGACAGAGGCCTGGCTGTCTTGCGTCTGCCCGCCCTCGGTCGGATCATTCTCATGCAGCTATTGCCCACCCAAATGGAGTTTTTATCGACTTTTTTGCCCAGTCTTGGCGTCCAGAACGCCGGGGACAAAGTTGGGCTGTCGCCGTAAAGAGCGGCTCCAGCGCGGTGCTCAGTCTCCCGTTTTTGCGCTGCTCGTCCCAGCCGAATTTGTTATTCTCTACGGCAGAAAATACGGATTATGTGCCCCGCCAGTTTGGAACGTTCAAATTTTACGTATATGCAATTTGGGACATTCAAATTTCATGCATATGCAATTTGGAAAAATGAATTCAGAGACTAACCCAAGCGAGGGTAACGGAAACTGTCGTTTCTAGTTTCTGCTGGGAGAGACCCACAAAATTTAATCAACATTAACGACCTTATACATACTTATGCACAATTTTAACATTTGATTAGGTGTTAATAGAACAATATTTAACTAAAAGTGTTACATCATCTAAAAATATTACAGACATGGATTTTTTATACTATTAAAATGAACAGTTTAACATATAGCTACTTGTGCGCCCAAATAAGTTCTGTGACTTCTAGGGCATCTTACAGGACCATATGCTAAGCATACACATATATGTAAACGACCTTATCCCTAACGTACATAAGACTGAACGAATTCAGAATTTATCGAGGAGAAAAGATATGATTCAAAATTAGGAATGCAATAATGTCTGGTGAATGGAGACTATGCGTTCTACAATATACCCTGAATTAATTTACTGAGATACAATTGTGAAGGATTTATCAGCAGTTCTCTAAGAAATGAGACTACAGTTAAACAAGTTACGTCTTCAGTACTTGATAAGAAATAGGATTCGAGATAAGTTTTGAACGCTCGGTGCTTACTTATCTCACGAACGGCAGAAGGTATGAGTTCCAGGATTTGATACCGTTGTTGTGAAAACTAAACTGCGATCTGATTTTGGAATAGTAGGGATGTATAAATTTATTTCGGTTCCTGGTCAAGTATTAATGATGGCCAGTTCGAGCCGAAACGAATTGTTTCAGATCTTTATCGCTTTCATTATTGAAAGTTGTATATATGAACATACTGAGGGAATATAGATGGTGATCAGGAAGCTTAAATTTTTTCAAGTATTTGTATGAGTCATATGTACGTGCATTATATTCCAAGCCCTAATGTCTCTTTTACATATGTAGATTAAAAGGTGTGTTTGTTTTGTTTTTGTTAGTTCCTTGTCACGTTTTTTTGCCATTATGTAGATACGGATGAATTAATGTGTATATAATTTTTAACGTTTCTGCAACTAATATTTGTTTATTGTGTTGAGAATCCCAATAGATATCGATACGTTAGCTCCAATATATGATATATGTTCATTAATTAAAGGTCACATTTTCACAGATGATAATTTCCAGGATTTTGACTCACATTCCGTTTATAGGAAAATAGCATGCACTTAGTTTTATCGATATTGATGTATATTTTACTGAAGCTAAGCTATATTGAAACCTTTTGTAACGCTTTATTTATTCTATTTACTACTGTTACACTTGTAACATAGTTTTCATCGGGAAGAGCTGTAGAGAGAGTGCTATCATCAGTATAAATTTGGAGAATGAGCGCGATTTAGCAATGTCACTGATGAATACCAAAAACAAGAGAGTTAACAAAGCAGAGCCAATTTGTAACTCCATTAGTTATATCCACCAGTTCTGATTGAGCATCACTGATTACAACATTGTTTGCGGTTTCTCAGGTACGATCTAAATCAATTTAGAGCAAGCCCTCTAATACCATAGCAATTGAGCTTCGAGAGTAGTATGTTGTGATCTACAAAGTCAAAAGCATCGTCACAAATAATGCAAAAAATAAGGTGCTTAGAGGTCTCGCATTGCGCTGAGGCATACACAATACCCTTACGACCATCATCTCGATTTAAGAGGAAAAGAACGTGATATGTTATTATTTTCCATGAAAGATGAACGAAACACTTTCAAAATTACAGGTTTCAGGAGCGATGGGGCTGCGTTAACAAGTATGAGTGACGCTCGAACACATTTACTCCTGAATTTCGAGGCCTGAATACACCGCCTGTCAGAGGTTTCGTTAACAAAGAGATCCAACAGCTTCAATGAGAAGAAGAAACATTAGACGATGACGCAGTTCGAGACAAGGTTTGCATGCAACCTTGCTTCACGAGACTCCCTCCAACAAATTCACTTGACAATGAAGTCGTAGTAATCCAGTTTGTTATGGAGGTCTTTGATCTCTCAGGTCGACGGCGTCTCTCTCGAGGTCACGTTTCGTCTTCAGTCTGTGTGGGTTTCAATCGAAGTAGTTTCTAAGGTTTCCATTTGATTGGCGTGAAATAAGGAGCTTTTGTCGCGCTGTTGCGATAGTGATGCTTCGGAGAACACGCCACTCCGATGAAACCCCGCCCTTTCCTTGGAGGAGGGAGGGGTATGAGTTATATAACACAATAGTATTGATAAAATATGAGTTCTCCTGCGTGCACGTAAACACGAATTGTCACTGGGACAAAAATATTGGATAAATATATTCTGTACAACTATACGTTCAGTTTATATATGTATATGTACAGGGTCTACCGTCTAACTAAAGGTGATAGAAAATTCCCTAGTCCAAATTTTCGAGCCATTATTCCTAATCGTGAAACCATGTTAAAAGAAAGCAGTGTGTATTAGAACACAGAACATTTTAGTATTTCACTTGACACCTGCCTGTACTTTTGGTGGCGAGAGGATAAGAGGTTGCTAGTTAACAAATAAATAACCTACCGATCCCATGTATATTATACATTGGAGATCACATAGCCATCATGAAATTAAAAATTTTACGACTTGAAGTAAAAAAGTATGTGAAAACATGTTTTGGGCGCAAGATTGGCAACTCATTCCCTTGTTTCTCTGATTAGCAAACGTGCCAACCTTTCGAATATATTCTTGGGTCCCATCGCTGGAAATTATGGAAATAATTCTAATATCGCTTTAGTAATAAGGGACGACTACATATGAAATGCACAGCACAAGTAACTAAAGAAATTCATGTAAAGACGCTGTAAAGAGCGCGTTGTGAAGGCGCTTTAAAGAGCGCGTTGTAAAGACGCTGTAAAGAGCGCGTTGTAAAGACGCTGTAAAGGAAACCTGCTGTGATTTACAGCATCGGATTTAGAGCGTTCCTGTAATAAGTACTGCCTTCAGAAGAGATCAGAAGGAGAGAGTCCAATAAGTACTGTCTTCAGAAGAGATCAGAAGAAAAGAGTCCAATAAGCACTGACTTCAGAAGAGATCAGAAGAAAAGAGTCCAATAAGTACTGTCTTCAGAATAGATCAGAAGGAGAGAGTTTAATAAGTACTGTCTTCAGAAGAGATCAGAAAGAGAGAGTCCGATTTGGCTTGCATACAAATCTCTCCCGTCTCTGTCTTTATTGCTTGCAATTTTAAATCGTTCGATGCAAGACAGTATTTGTGAGTGAGAGTACTCCGTAATTCATTTTCGGCGAGTTCGGGTCCGGTGTTTTTTGAACGCATGGCACTTTTATTTTCGCATTGAACTGCAACTCTATATCCACATCGCTGTACCGTCACGCTTCTCAAATTCAAACTTGCAAAGAAAAAGTATTTTGGTCGTTAGTAATAAAATTTGTAATATAGAGCACGCGTAATCAGCTCGACCTGTTTGAAACCGTTATTTTTTGTAAAAATTGACCGAACTGTCCGCAAAGAAACGTCGTACGAGATATTTAATACCTTGGTAATTTAATGAAGCGTTTTTGTGAGTGTGTAACACTTCTCGAACAAAGCTTGTGATGCTGATGTTGTTGAGTATTTCTCAAAATTTCCTTCTCAAGACTCCAAGAGGCCAAATAAAAAGGCGACAAGGAAAGACTGCGAACTAAAGGAAGCACACTCAGCTGGCGGCTGAATAGAGCTACGTAGAATTTACGTTTGAATGCCGGCCCTCAAGGTGCGACCAGCTACGCATTTCTTGTGCAGTCATTCAAATTTTAGCATTACTTACTTCTTTACGATAGTGCAACTTTAAGCTCACTTGATGCTTGTGTTTTTGTTCTATTAGCTGCTGCTGAGTATGAGACATCAGACGTAGGTAGCATAGATGCGTGTAGATAGTATTTATGCAGGGTGTCCCAGAAGTAACTGACCCTTGTGCTGATGAGTAAATAGGATAACAAATTGTTAGGCGCAGAAGTAACTGACCCTTTTAATATGGATACCACATTTTAATGGAACGCCTTACAATTTGGCATCCTATTTACTCATCAACGCAAGGGTCAGTTACTTAAGGGACACCCTGTACTTGATTTATGTGCGAGTTTAAACCTTAGGTTGGAACTATGCGGAGACTGGTTTGGTTCAAATACGTGCATTCTTCGTTCACAGGGTGCCTCAAAAATGATATAACCGATTTTTTGGTTCATTTTTTTTATTCATTTTTTTAGGGGGCACCGTGCTTGGCTCACAGCTGGGAAGTAAAGGTTCGCCTCCAGGCCGGGGCAAACGGATTTTCAGGGAACTTCAGGATGTTTTCCTTGGAAAAGAAAGCTTAGGCCTCACATTTCTCACTTCCCTCACGCATCAATAGCATTGAAAACTCACCAACACCAACGTTAATTTTTGTTTGTCAATTGTGTTGGAATTAATAAAGTCTCTTTGATAAAGCGAAATGAAAAAATAAATGAGCAAAAGCATTTTGAGCCCGATTCAAAGTAAATAAATCATTATAAATGCATCCAGAAATTTACGTACTTAGTTCATTTTCTATTTAATTTCTCATTCACCGAACAAAGAAACGTGTCAGATCATTTCGCCATTCCCAGCGTTTGCAGCAGCACAAGGAATGCTTGCCTTTTCTGTGCAGTGCCCCTAATTCTGCGTTCCCATTTCCAGCAGCACAGAACCTCGCTGCGCTGTCGAACCAGAGCGCCCCGAGTGCTAATTCATTTTAAAGTAGGTCAGAACTAATTGATGATCTTACGGAGTTCCCAGCAGTTGGATTCGACAATCCGGATTGACGGAAGCAAAACTTCTTGTCCGGGGTCGAGCGAAAAACTGCACCTGATGGCATAAATTTCCAACTTGCCTACCGGAGCAGTTTAATTAATCGGGAAGTTTGGGGTCTACTCTGTTTCTATTAATTACGAAGCAGCTCATTTGCTGCAAGAATAGCGACGAGGGAATGTACTTGACTAACTCTACTGAGGTCTCACTCTACTAACCAGGTCCGCGGAGGGATAGGTCGTTGCAAATTTTGATGATGGCTCTCAAGTTTTAAGGGGAACGCAGAATGGCTGAATCATTTTAACTTTTCTGATGAGACTGAAATTAGCATTTGATAATCTGGTCAACAGAATTGTGCCCATAAAAATTCAACTTTTCGAGCATATAGACCTTATTTTGTGCGACTTTTACCATTAAATATATTTTTAACACGTTTAACTTCATGAATACATGAATTCAAATTAATTTAACAATTTATGACTCACTTTTGTTCATCGTATGAAGACCATTAATATCTCAAGAATGCCCTGCCAGAGTTGGGATCCCTCACTCGTGGTTGTGAAGTGTGTTCCTGGTTGCATTTTAAAGTCCCGCCTCATTTTGGGGTGGCATCAGCCGAGCGCTGAAGGACTATTCCTCCCTGATATGGAGGCCATCAAGCGCTCGTTAGCGCCACTGTTTATCATTCCTAGGAAGGACTCTTCAGTCCAAATTCTTCTAAATGAACTTCTTGATCTCACAGATTATTGCGATTTATCCATTTGGCAACACCGGCGTCCAGATGATAAATTTCAGGTTGGGTTGTCTGAACTGCATCTGAGTCGCCCTCAAAATCGCGTCGGAGAGCTCGACTTGAAGTTTCTGAGAAATTTCTGGTATTCAAACCAGACACAGAGACGAAATTCTGGATGGCTTGCAACTTGAAATACTATTTAAGCACAGTTGAATACAGTCTTTTACAGTCATTTCATACTTACTACAGTCCTGTTGAGGTGCAAACACCCTGGAAATGCTGAGCACATGTTCCTATGCAATTTTTATAGGTGGTTTTACGCAGGGCAACCTTTTACTAAGCAAAGTTTTGATCATCTTAAACGCATAACGCCTTAATGATAACAATTATGCGCGTTATCAAGAAACTTTTGTGATTAAGTACAGGAAGTGTGATTTTCTTGACACTGGAACACAAAGCAAAGAATTCATAACATATTTAAAGAATTGCCGATAATTCTTAGAACGTCTCAATGGGCGCACTCCCTACGCGGAGATAGGAAATTTTCATGCAACAATAGGAAATTTTAAATGAAAAATTTTTCATGCAACTGCAGCTAAACAAAATAGCAGCGCAGCTAAATTCCGTTCCTTCGAGTCCTCGTGTTTATTTCGAACGGTGGAAAATGGTGCGTCACTCGGACGTGTTGCGAGCGGATCACTTGACTTCGGATATTCCAGCCTCCTTGAGAACTGCAGCTACGAGTACATTCAAAATAAGCCACGCCACATTATTGACGATCTTATCAGCAGAAAATCATAATTTTGATTAAACAATGTAGTATTTCTTATGTGTATTATTCTGCACTAATTTTGAGTGAGTGGTTTCTAGAAGTGTGTCCAGTTCGAAAGATTGGACACACTGAAATGGAGAACTGGACAGACTGGAGTATCCCCGTAGCAGCGTACGGGACTTTGCTGTAGAGCTCTGTTACTTCTCTATGTATGTAGGACGACTGGAGTCTTAAAGTTTCTATAAATTTAAAAAGGTACTGCTGACCGGTATAACTCAACTTCCACGATCCTTCTACATATATTTGAATTTAGGTTTTAGAGTATTAATTATGTGTTCGATCGCCGCAGTAGTTAGTTTACATGAGCACATGAAAAATACGATCCTCCAATGAGGAAATGTTGAGTTGAGGAGAAACATGAAATCTCCCATCCCTTCACTCGCCTCGTGCAGCACTTCCTTTTTGCATCCTCCCTTAACGATGCAAAAATTCAAACGTAAGATTGATACCGGCAAGCAGGGTGATTGCAGCACGAATTTCTCCCAATACATGAATGAAACCGTACGTCTCCGCTACTCTCGCTCGTTCCACGAAGATCAGTGATGCAAGTAGCAAAGATATTGCCGTGACTGTTGAGACGAACATAGTTCTTCTTTCGCGCCCTCCGTACGTCTGGTCTGTGGAACTAGAGCGCCATCTTCCAGCGGCCGCGCGCTTTTGTGGCTCAGAATAATTTATCCGGGCAATGCTAGACGTAGACGGCAGCCTCATGCGTCTGAATTTCCTCTGAAATCCGTTTTAATTTGGCCTGTCAACGGATGACAAACTCACCCTGTTATTGGGCTCCCAAAAATTTACTGGCCGGCCAAGAACCTGCGGGTAAATTTTCGTTAGAGGTGGCAGTTGTGAAGAAAAGCAGGGCTGTCGCTAGCCCCTCGCTGCGGCGGTGCAGGACGAGCTGCCCCTTGGTGAGGGGCTACTGCTCTGGAGCACGATGGAGATAAAGCTCCGCCTCAGCACTCCGTCTTCCCAGGCGGCGTCTGCAGTCGTGCTCGACAGTTTCCGCAGCATCTGTTCGGTGTCTTTTAGTTACACCTTTGTAGAAAGACGGCGACTAGATGGTATTCTTGACGACAAATAAGGCTTCTGTGAATACGAGTTACCTCATCATTAAAACAAGTCAGGTTTTTTACTCCACGTAGATTATAGCTGGAGGAACAATGTAAAATTTATAGTTAGGTGTTTGACATAAGTATCGTTAAATCAATTTGAAAAGATTCATTTTTTTCCGATGCTCGCCCATTTAATGCAATCGAACAAGGCGGTATTCATTCCTAACACTCGCAGCTTTCGTGATGTCGGTATCTTCCTTAGCATCGCAGCCGAAATGAATGCACTTTAAGCGCCTCTTATTTCAAGGTGGGCAGTTCGTAGCACACATTCTTTGCTTTTGCATATTGTTAAAGCAGAGGCCGGAGCTGAATATGATACTTATCTCAGCCCTCCCCAACACGGCCGCCCAGCGAAGCGACGCTTTCAATCAAGCATCTGACTCTGACACACTTTCTGTGTCACGGTCATGGAATATCCTTTCATGGAGTATCCGTGATACCGCCTTCAGAAAGTGTGGCACAGTAAAATGACCTCCTTTCGAACAGAAAAAAGGGCTTATCACAAAGTAACCCTTACATAATACACGTAATTGTGAAGCTGTTCTTAGGTTTACACGTTTCAATATCAAAAGATAGCTTATTTTCGTGTACAAGGTGAGTTTCCTCGCCTTACTTCACAGGGAAGTACAACACGTGCGTACTGGCATTATAAATAGAGAGGCAATACGAAGTTTACTCTCAACTCACCGTGTTCCAAACCTTCTAGATTGAAACGTCAAAATCGAGATGGAACCCGAGGCGGTGCCGCACCGGTTCCCGAAATGAGTTCATGTTTTACGGCTTCCATCGATACATTCACGGGGAGAACAAAAGCGATTGCGATGAATCCACGCCAAAAAAAGTCCTATTGCTGCCATGGATAAGAAGCAAAACACACTGGAGAGGCATGATCATCGAGACAGAAACAGAAAAGAAGTTTGTCTGAAAAAATTGCTTACAGAAGCGTTCGGCACGTTCCACAAATGGGTGGGGAAACACAGGACAGTTATCATGCTTGCACAACACGGACAAACAACACCATGTAGCATTATTTTTGCTCCTGATAAGCAAGTGTTATTTTTCAATTGCAAAACAACAGGAAATGATCATTATTCCTATGAAAGTTGCTTTCGTATTTCACGAGTGTTTCATTTATTACTGGCATTATGCTGAAGAAAGTAAAATTTGAAAATTCATTGACCTGACCGCAAAGAAATAGTTGTACCCTTAACATCATTATTCATTACGTTTTTTTAATCTCATGGAAATGGAAAATGACGGTGTTGGCCCAAAAACAAGACAAAGGAGAATCTTGTTACATAGAGTAACTTTTAGCGCGTGATGAGTACCTTGCTCCGATCTACAAGCACTTGACGAGCTTCATGAGCACCGCGCAATAGCGGCCAGAGGCCGTATGTGCAAGTGGTCCAATTGAAGCAGGAATCACAAATAAGAATTAGCTTTCGGTTGCTATATCAATCGTCAGAGGCAGCTGTAAGAAACATTCTCGTCTGTCCTGAGGATCGCAACATAAAGCTTCTTGAACGGGAATCAGGGCGTAGAAACGACAAGCGTCTGTTGCATGAGGGTGTTCTACGACGTATTATTTTGGATTCATTTTGAATTCTATGTGTTTTGAATTTTGTTTTGAATTTCACTGCAAGACCATTTGAAAGCTGAACCTCCTAGAACAGGTTATGGTTTCATTCCAAGTAACCAAATGTTTATTTCGGAAAATAAATACGTAATATTTCTAACACTGTGGGAAAGGAGGTTTAAGTTATTGGTGAGAATGTGTTGTGTAAAAGCAACAGCGTTATACTTCATGCCACGGTTAAAAGGGCAATTATACAATGAAGACAATGAAACAGTTGTCGGCAGCTTCTGTTCACGACGAAGCATGCTGATGAATCAGACCTCGACGTCCTATAGGCGCTGAGTAACATATGGCGTAAAATTTTACTTCAGAAGAAAGGTAAAAGTCCGCGTAAACTAAAAAACTTATTGAGGGCACGGTACTTTATTTTTATTTTTTGTTTTCAATTGAGAAAGCAAACGATCTCAAATTTCTGCGAAAATGGTAATCTCGCCAGGAGGGCGGGTGCCCATTAATGATGGGCGGGTGCCCATCATTAATTTCCGTCTTTTACCTGCATGAATGAATTCATTCAATATACCAACTCACAGCATCCGTTATACAAAACACTGAAATACTTTAACTGCTCTCAACCTGAAATCCTACACGAGAGCAAGACATTTAAGTCACTGTTCGAGTGACTTTATCTCGTGCTGAAGAAATATCGTTCACACAGTGGCTGCCAGCTTGCGTGGAAGTATAAATGAGCCAACGCAAACTGCGTATGATGCCTCCTGAAGACTGCGCCCTGCACCACGCCTGCTCGCCCTGAATATACGGGCTCACAACGGGCCTACCTTTCATTAAAACGAGCTCTCCTATCTTGACCAAATGATTTAGCACAACCTCTGACCTCTCCTCTTTTTTAACGCGGCGTTAGCGCCATTCCCAAAAGACTTCGAGGGTGTCACCATTACCAAGCGAATCCTCTTACTCGCTCCCGACCGCCTTTTGGGACTCGCAGCCCCTCCAACATTTCTAGGCCTTAGGTTCCATGCCTGCTTAGAATCTCGAGCGGGCCGTTCTGCTGTCAGAGGAGGCAAATTAACTGGCTCAATATAGTAGAGGGCAAGATTAGATGCTGTGTAGAGAGCGTACAAGCTGCGGTTGCGCAGACCGCCAAACTCGCAGGCTTAGTCTTACTAAATTTATACAAATTATTCACGATAGAAATAAGGAATAGAAACGGGATTAATTTAGAATACGGCGTGTTTGCACGTACGTTTGTACGTGCCTTCGTATTTATTTTGAGTAGTTTCACTATTAGGTCTTAGATATTTTTGTATTCTATTTCACGGTACTCGAAGTGTAAAGTCCAATTTCAGTATGTTGAAGAAATTGTTCTCAATATTCACATTGTAAACCAGGAGAAAGAAAAATTTGATCAGAAAGCTGATACTGTACGCATTTACATTTTTCTTTAAATATCGACAGTGAGTATCCCGATTTTCTTACCTGGACTACACACATTGTTCCAATGAATGTAAATATCCGTCACTCCTCAGTCGGTGAGTTCGCTGCAGGAATCCTGACGAGTTCAACGAAGGACCGAAAGCCTAGCAGCGCTTGCTCTTCTTTTTAGAAAATTCGAGGAGGTGAGTTTCACGGAACAGGCTTGGCAGTGAATGAGATCATTGGGCCTGGTCTTTGAGAAAGAAGGAAATTGAACTTTCCAACTTTGACGGATCGGACACTGGCTCGAAGCGATCAAAATGAAGACTTACAAGACGGAGCACCGTCTCCGGAGCGGTCTGGGACGTGCGTCCTGGTCGCGTCGCATGCTTCAAGATTTGGAGCACGGCGGAGGACCACCAAGCTTTCTCGAGGTGTGAGGATCAAAGACAGGAAATGGGAGTAGGGGCGGGACTTTCGGAAATTGCAGGCCTCTTTGCTCCGCTCAAATGAAGGATTTGTTTCGAGATTGCCGTGCAAACAACGAGTCAATACGGAAAGTTTTTAATGAAAAATTCTCCGGGTTTGAAGTCGTAGGAAATGTAAACAGCGTGAGCGTATTGCCTGAAACGGTAGCATATTGGTATAAACTTATGTTATTAATGGAGCGGAGAATTAAGTGTAACGATTTTATCCTATTTTTATACCTGAAGAAGCTCAATAGCCTTTTAGAAGATGGCTCTTAGCGTAAGAAACTTACTCGAAATGTTCATCATGATGTATACAACGTCGCCGAAAGCTCATCATGAAGAAATTACTCTAAGCGTTAATCCTAAGATAAAGAAGTTCATTTAGCGCGCAACATTCGAATTGTGGGCTAAGCAGAATATTCAATAGATTTACGAGATCCAGCAGTAGTCGGACACTCACTTGGCAACGACATGAATGTATTAGCATCATCACTTTTAATGGTAGCCATCGCATCAAGTGGCAGATTAGCAACAGACACACGGCAGTGCCTCGCACTGGCCTCTGGTACAAAGTGCAGTGCAATTTCTCTATCATGATGGCCGTCCACACCAGCTGGTAGGAGTGCACTTATTCTCTTACTCACTGACTCATTAGGTGGTAAAGCAACTGATGCTGTGCCTTGAAAATCTTGGAATTAGGATCGGATACCCCATCCCAGGCCACAATGGTGTGCCACCATTTTTAGGCCAATGAAAAGAACTCTGCCGCGGTAAATTGAACCGAGGACCTCCCAACTAAGGGGCAAGCGCGTACCACTTGAGCTGCCGAGTACACACGAGACGTGTTACATGCTCACGTCCCTGTTGGTAAACACTGAAATATCCAAGCAAGGCTCTAACAATCCTGAGGTGAGAAATGTGTTAGCTTTCAAATCTCTTCGCTTCTGCTAACGAAGATTTCTAGGCGCTTGAATTTTTCTATCGTGGGTTCCAGAAAACATTTATCATCTTGATTTGGCTATATTTACACTACGCATGTAGTAATTTTTCAAATTTCAAGCTCCAGAGACTTAAAGTAGGATGGAGTACACCCCGTGCACGAGAATTCGTTGTACTCGCAAGGATAACACGAAATGGATGCAATGCAGTTAATTGATTAGTTCTAATAAAAATGTGCTGCATCATAAAAAACAAAATTCACAGTAAATTCATGGCACCTTCCAGACCGAAATTTCCATTAATGGAATTCGCTAAAACGAAAGCCTCGAAATCGTCAACTTATAATTTCATGCTTAGATCCAGTCCTCCGCAGCGCACCACCCGACACAATTTTAGTAACTTCCTCCAGACCAACATCGGGGTAATTTCGGTAAGCTTTTCCTAGCATTATTTCCATATAATCCCGTTAGAACAAGAACCCCCAACGATTTCCTACAAAAGAGAAAAACCAGGGAGCTGCTGCTATTGCATACCAAGTGAGCCGACAAGCAGATGCCACTTTCTGGGATTCGAGTTTTGATTTTTTTCCCGACAATGCAAAGCGAAAGTGCTGGTTGAAACTTAAAGCTAATCCTAGAGCCCACTTTTGCCGGCCCGATTTGAAGGCTTCACCTCGCCCACAGATTGGGTGCCACGATCTGTTTGTGTGCGTGGTGCTGGAATTGTATGTGTTTCTTACGTTTGATAAGAAGGAACCTTTTATGTTCCACAAGAACGTTTTGTTCTTTCGTTTGGCCGAAGATACTTCCTACACTTGGTCGGAAAGTGGGTCTGTCGAATGACACTTTCATACTAAGCAAAATATTTTTATGTTTAATATTTCCAAATACAAATTCGTATATCAGAAATTCGACTCGATATTTTTACATTGTTAAAATCGATATTTCATCATCGCTGTGAGGATGAGTAGTTTTGATGAACGCGTTTCCAGTTCAAGGAAAAAATCAGTTATGGGCGATCATGGACGCTTTTTTTTACCAGATAAAAGTATATTAAATTCGAAAATCTTTTGACTAAAAAGTGGGATTACTTATAGGTTTTCGAAATGCGTGCAACCTGGAAATGTTTGAAGAACATAACAAAAAATGAGCACATGTCCCCCGAATCAAAATTTATATTGATTCGGGATAAAACATCAACGTAGTAGGGGAATTTTTGAGTAAAATTGCATTATCGTCTGGAACACAAAGCTTCCATCATCTGTGCTGAAAAAAGAAGAGCCAAAATTAAAAAAATCAGTAAAACTTAACAGAAAATAAGACATAGACTTGAAACATGATTTTTATCCAGATTTTTTAATCAGTTAATTTAAAACTCTCTCTCCACGTAAAATGTGATCTAAAGAAAACGAAGAGAAAGGACAATTTAGTATGGACAATAGAGATCGAGTAATTTATGCACCAGGTGTGTTCTTGCACAGGATCTCCTGGGCAGGAGACAGTAAGGGTTGAATAAAAAGTAAGAAAAAAATGAAAAAGTGATTGAAAAAAAGTGCAAAAATTGGAGGAATCAAAGTGGGCACAAAAGATAGAAGTCCCGAAGGCCTTTGAATAACTGAGGTAACCTGAGCTTGTCTTTACAACCTTAGTTTTTGCTAAGGAAGTTTTCAAAATTTCGACTTTTATTTTAATACCAGGACCGATGGTGGAAGCATCGTATTCTCCTTTTCATCTTGGAAATAAGGTTTCTTGGAAGCCAACTCCCGGATTCCTGTACTAATGGAAGTACTCCAGTGATACTTGATATCAAACGAGGGCATCACAAACACGAGATACGGTCTCGGACGTACCGTAAAGGATGAACACATCAGGAGACTACGTTAAATTCAGTCTGTGAACCTCGAGTTAACGCGGGAATTTGAGGAAGTGTCACATTTTAGTTAGAGAAGCAGGCTGGAGCAGCGAAATTACGTACCTTCTCAGACCCACGGGGTGTGGTAAAATGATCTGACGCATATTTGTGGGGTTCCTAAAGCCAAAATGAAACGAAACATGAACAAAAGTGTTCATATTTTGTGGATGTGCATGAGACGCATTCAGGTAAAAATCACTTTTGTTCATTCTTTGTTTTATTTCGTCGTTAGTGAAACAACAAATGTGCCAGATCATTAAGTCGTACTTGGTACATTTTTCCATACCGCTGGACGGGATTTCAGTCAAACAATGACTCGAACGTAATGCTAGAAATATAAAACACTTATTTCCTATAAGTTCTTGGTTGAATCTTTCCTATTAATCAATTCCTACAGAGAGAGAGAAAATTCTCCAAAAGTGTCCTATGTCGACGACCGCCGCTAACTCAATCAATTATCGCCATCGATCAATTATCGCCATCGATTCGAGATCTGCAAGCATTACGAGCTGCTTGATGCCCCGCCGAACATCACAAATCCAAATTTTAACTTTAGAATCTTAGAGATTAATCCTATCAAACATGGGAACGTTATTCTCTACATCACGTTACACGAAGTATGAAATTCAGTTTTGCTAATCAAGGTGCGTCTTACTGCGACGCGGCGAGTTGATGACCTGTGCTACGAGGGGCGGGACCCCAAGCTAAACTGCGCAATTCATTTCACATCGGTCGGGTTATCTGCTCTCAAATTCTTCAACGAAGAGCTATGAAGAAAGCGTTGCTCTCAGCTTTAACTGCTGTGAAGAGATTCCCCTTTTTAGGAAACCGCTTTCAAAATGTGTGACCTTACTGAACACGTACAGGTATGTTTATCATTTCCTGTATGTATGGCATATATATACACAGTATATACTTTAGCTGGATAATTTTTCATTGCTGTTGGAAGTATGGGTGTCAATGTCTCATTCATTTTAAATCTATAGTACACGGGTAAAGCACTCATTGTAACTATGAATCATAATCACTGTGCTATTGCGACCATTGTTCTATTGAAGTACGATGAGTGAAAATGTAAATAATTTCTAGTGTTCGCTGAACGATCCAGCGGCTTAGAAAATTTCTAGTGTTTGTGGAGTCGGAGACAAAATCTCTCACGGCTTCAGAGCAGAGGAGTCGGGCATGAAGGAAATTCACGTTCACATCAAACACATCCCCTCCTTGAGGCGGTGGTTACATTTAAATCTATCCATCTAGGCTATAGTTACATTGAATCAAACCATGGGTCCGACGGGCCATAATTCTTCGTGATGGATATTACATGCCATCATACTCCTGTAGCTGAGGTATTGGTGTGGAAACCATTGAAGTTCTTATTCTTTATGGATTGATGCGAAATAATTTTCTTTGATTTATGCAAGGCTTGATCCAGCTCCATTCGTTGATGTATTAAACTTTTTCCACTGAGTTTCGGTATATGCATGGAATGAGGGGGCTACGATCTGCCGGAATAGAAGCTCCATCTCACTTTACGGGGCGTAAGGAGAAGCTCAGTTTTGTGTTGCTTATTAACATCATGCGGTAAAATTTCACTTCTGTTTGACTCCCACGCTGAAACAATTGCTTCCCATTTCTTTGTAACTAAGCAAAGTGAAAAAAAAAATTAGTGCTATGAGTTTGCTTACGTACTCAGGTCATTGGATGTTCAAATTTGCATTTATTCATTATAATACCAGCAATAAATGTCCATAGTACACGTAAAATACAGAAGCAATGTTTCATAGGAATAAAGGGTATTTTCAATTGCTTCTCATTGAGAGGATTTAGGGAAATAACTCTTAGTTGCCAGGAACAAAAATCTTCCGAATAATGTATTGAATCTAAAGCCAAAATCAATAATGTTGGCATAGGCTGAGTGGTAAGGAAAGTCGGCCTTGCGGGTCGTCATCCACCAAATGCCTCCCCAAATCATGCCCGTACGAGGTGAACCAACAGTTTTCACGGCGCCGTAGCTTCTGGTCGCAAAATCTCGCCAGTGTGGAGACTCCAAGTAGCCTTCCTTCGTTCCAGCGATGTCGGACTAATTGGGCGACAGTTCTTCCTAGTTGCATTTCAGAGCTCCTTTTTTTAAAGAGATATCGGAGCAGCGACATCTGCCTCCTCCCAATCCAGTGGGACAAATTCGCTCTGAGCGTCTGGCTGGAAGCGTCTCGTCACGGGTCCACTGATCACCTCGGCCGTTCCTTCAGAGTGTTCAGAAGCCTTGGCTATCCAGTCTACTGGATTTGAATGGTTTTGAAACGCTGAGCTGTTTCTTTTTTACCATCCTCAGTTTAGTTGTCCTCTGCAGGAGTTTCGTAAGAGATCAAAGCTTGAGGTATTGGGATTTTTATTGAGACCGTTTCAGTGAATTAAATTTTGAACGAAACCTTGGGTTTCGCTGCTTGTGTCGAGTTGTCCTCCCATGTGTCGTCACGTGGTACGTCAAGCCTGCCCAAATGCAAATGAATTTGGAAAGCTATATACATACACCGAACTTATAGGACTACAATGCTAAATGAGAGTTGGGATTTGATTGATTCTAGTGGCTAAACAGCAGTGTGAGTCAGGCTGGTTTTTGAGGCCCGACCCCGTTCCGAGGCTCACCGACTCCGTTCCCAGACTCCCAGCGAGCTGACTGTCCCGACTCCGTTCCCAGGCTCCCAGCGAGCTGACTGTCCTGACTCCGTTCCGAGGCTCCCAGCGAGCTGACTGTCCCGACTCCGTTCCCAGGCTCCCAGCGAGCAGACTGTCCCGACTCCGTTCCGAGGCTCCCAGCGAGCTGGCCACCCCAAAAGACATGCCCAGTAATCAATGCTCTACAAGAGGTTCCTAGCCCTTTGCCATCTGCGTAGATTTAAAATCTGCTTTCATTAGGATGCTTCTAGTGTTTCGTAAGAAGCCAAGCCTAGCCTCATCGTATACATAAACATAAGTTTGGAGCCAATTTTTCGTTGAAAGCTAAATACAGCCTGATTGCCTGTTTATGTTTATATATACATACATGAAACTGCAAACATAAGTTTGGAGCAAATTTTTCGTAGCAAGCTAAATACAGCCTTATTGCTTGTTTATGTTTATGTATAAATACGTGAAACTGCAGCCAATTTTTCGCCCGAAGTTATCTGCAACCTTATTGCCAAAATAATTAAGTCGGTAAAAGGTGAATAAGCACTTGGAGGCTACGGGCCAAAGCATCCATTGTGTTGAGCCTGTTTGAAAGCAACAAGTGGAGGATTCTAAATTGATGAATATCAAATCTATAAGATGAATAATTCGTATTTTATGACAAAAATACGAATTTTTTTTTCTACTCTTTTTGTGTTTAAGCCTGTCGTGAGCTACGCCTTAGCTCAGGATCAAATTGTGAGTACAATTTAACGAAAAGCTTAAAGAATCTAATCGTTCTTAAGATGCCATTTACTGCAGTGACTTAGGCGTTCGCCACGTCATTTATGAAGCAATGCTTTCTTTTACGCAACTCGATTCTTTTTTTGGCAGTCCTGTGAAACAAGAAAACTGAGATGTTATAATCAAACTTGGATTATGTACAGCAGTGTTCAGGTATGAACGCCGTAACAGAGCTAATTTAGATCCAGCCTTTGAAAGACACGGAGTTAGACTTGAAAGACATGGAGTTAGACTGTTACTTCACATGCGATGTACGGCTTGTCAAACTCAATTTACAGCTGTGATAGAGCGTTTCTCCGACGGTGCTTGCCAGTAAAGTATACGCCGGCAGCCTGCGGGCTGTCTGCACTCGCCTTCAGAGCACGCAGAGAGACACAAAATAAGAAGTTGGGCTTTGTAATGAGCAGGGCAGGACGACTCGACTTTTTACGGCCGATTTTATTGCAGTTCTTTGCAGGAAGGCCATCGTAAAAGTTGGAAGTATTCAGTGAGGATTGCCTAGGCATATTCTCGCGTGTAATAAAAGCTCTTAATAAGGTGACGGAAGCAAAGACTTGGGTCATGCTCGAATAAGAAGCACCTCGCCACGCCACATTGTGCAGAGGTTGTGCAGCAAAAGAGCTGTTCATGGGGGCATGGTCCCAAAGTCGCACATCACACCTTGGAAATACGAATATCAGAAGTTTTGACGAGCCGAGTAGGTTTAGCTACTTTTGAAGAAACTGTAACTTTGTGTAGTGATGACACCCTCTAACTGCATATTTTTCTCCTTAGCTAGAGCTGGGCCGATTCTGGTTATGCGAAAGGTTAGTTTTGATTTGGTCGATGCCTAAGATATCGACTCACTCAAATCATTTGTTGTGTTAGTATTCATATCTTATGTACATTGTGAGTCTTTATCACGGAGAGTAATTTACAATTTTTCGTGGATTTTTTATTCGAGGTTTTGGTTTAGCTTGATCTCCCGCAGCCCTTAGAGAGCTTCTCTGGCATTTGTTTTGATCACTGCTAAAGTTGTGTTAAGTTTAGAAGGCAAATGCCACAGCACTCACTTTACGCTTTAGAGGATGGCTCGAGTTTAATTTTCAGCGGTCATAGGCAAACTCGATTAAAATGTTTGCATTGGTTCAAACGAAAACTTCTACTGCGCAGAAATGAAATTGCCCGCAGGAAGTTGTCGGAGAAATGGGATTTTCTAAAAGTCTGCTGCTCAGCAACATGCGAGGACCTCGGTAACGAGGTTCCCTCTAGCAGAGAGAAAAATTTACGATCCTTTCGCATTGAATTTAAGTCCGCCACGGCTAGCACGTAAAACTGAGGGGCTGCGATTTGGACTTGTCATGAAACGTGAAAACCGGATCGTAATTTAATTAATTTATGCGATTACATTTCGCCTAGGAGCAAATTACGCACACTATCAAACAGCAAAGCTGAACGAGATTTGTATTAGAAATCGAACAGAGGAAAGCGTTTTGTAAGTTCGGTTTAAATTGAAGTCAGTAACGAGTGCGCTAGTTGGTGCCTCACCTTGAAATGTTTTTACCAACCGGTAAGCTCTGCTGAGGAAGTAGGAAAGGAACACATCCCGTATAATAATGGTGATAGTTTACTTCATCTCACTGCAGGCTTCAGGCTTGTTGCTGTCCTGTTCGTGGTGTTCACGAGCTCTACTCGCTGTGGTGTAGAGAAAAGATAACATTTAATCGAGTTCTTACTACTAAACTTTGCTAAGTTTTCAGTCTATGTTGCCTGATGAAATTACGGCTGTTGTTTGTTCCATTCATTCAAAAGCAAGATCTTTCAATACTTCCTTGATGGTGCATAGGAAATATTCCCCGCAGGATTGGACAAAAAGAACCCAAACCTCATAGAAATCATGACTTGTTAGTTTTTGATAATAAAGACGCTTGACAGACTTCCTTACTGGCTACGCTGTGAGAATAAAACACTCGCTAAACTGGATGAATAAACTCTGTGACCATGGACAACATTGGCGTAGTGAATAACCATTTTAATCTAAAACGCATCAGTTTTGAGCCTTAATTGTGTTAGTATGTGCTAAATCAATTCCTTTCTTCTTCCAGTTGTAAATTTGCGAGTCAAATTGCGATGTAGGATTGCGCAAGCCGAGTCCGTGAATTATAGAGTGCGTTTTGGCTTTTCTTCATATGCGTTTGAAGAAGATAACAATTTTGATTTCAATATCGGAAAGACTGAAGGTGTTTAGAGGAAGTGCTTCGTTCTTCTTGTAATATTGGTACGCTGAAAACTTCCGGAAAATTTTACGTGAACTGAAACTTAATTATTTTGATGATATTATATACCCCATCTTCAATAGTTTTTTATTTCTTGCTTTCTTGCGCCAAAGAGATTCGTGCAATTACGATACCCCGAGTTTGCAGTTAAAAAATGATTTCAAAAAATTTCGTTTCTATTTGTCGGTTTCGATCAGCGTTCCTGTTTGACTGCGATTAATTTCCTCTCCGAGAAATAATGGTCCAAGTGAACAGGTCCAAAGGACTGAAACTTCCAAGCTGTGGTAGACTTTTAGAAATCTCTGCACCAGTCGATGCGATCGCTGTAACCTTCTGCGCATGGCAGAGGTGGCTGGTTTGTGAGTGTGTGTGTGTATGAACATGGCTGTAACTGCATGGTCCCTCAAATTTAGTTCACTACGACACATTTGTAGATTTCAGTAAACTAGCAGACAAACCCCGCCAAAAATGGCGGGACAAAACAT
>VOMN01092567.1:0-15653 GCA_014899125.1 Orchestia grillus
GCCGGGACAGTTGGTGCCGGGACAGTTGGTGCCGGGACCGTTGATGCCGGGACAGTTAATGCCGGGACAGTTGATACAATATGTAGGTGCTGCATCGCGAAGAGGCTCCAGTTGATGCCGTGAGCCATTTCAAGACCAAATCTGAATGCTTCGAGCAGCCGTGATTGTGTCTCAGCTGAATCTAAAAAATTACGTGTTTTTGGCTGACAATGGTCGTTATAATTGCCGTCTGACAACTCCTTAGCCTCTCAATTGCAGTAAGCAGTGGAGATCATTCCTCCAGTCCCTGACCTAAATGATGCCTCCAGTTCCCAGGCGGAGCAGCTCGAGTCCGATATCATCGCAATCTGCAAAGTTTGGTCGTTTGGGGGAGTTTGCGGGGCGGGTATTTTTGAAGCACCCGCCGGACACATTCTTTAGTCTTGGTTTCCCTTCTAAATTGGCTGTGAGGCTTATCGCGGTCTCTCCAAATCGATTCAGCTGAAAGCTTAAACGAAAATCGAGCGCGTGAAAATGATAGACTGCAAACTGCACGTGCGTTAAAATGTAAAATAAAATATGTACTAATCTATGATTTGGTTAATTTTTTTATCGAAATTTCGTAGCTTGCGTCGTGAGAGAACAGCTGTGAGGAAATGTGGGTGAAACCTTGAGCTTAAAACTCGAACCACATTTGAATTCCGGGTAAAATTTTAATTTGCTTGTACCATATTATGCTCGCTAAAGATGTTCAAGGAGTTCATATTCTAGTTAATATACGTACATAGTTCAGTATCAAAATAGAGAGATCGAGCTCACTGCTCACAGCACAGGATAGTGCGGTGTGTGCGTGAGACGTGCGCTGTTTTCGTTTCTTGGTCATGTCTGTTTTGACACTTTTTGCTTCTTTTGTCGGCCATTTATCAGTTTTATTCAATTGCACCAAATTCTGAGTCTATTAGCCTAGTTGTGCACAGCGTAGACCTCTATGGCAGTGAATGCATATCCTGTTCAATGCAAGTTTAAACATTAACTCAGATGTGAGAATTCAATGCTACAGGCATTTTCTCTAATCTTCAATTAGTATGCTGAATGCGCTTTTTGAATTCTGCGTTTTCAAAGATTAATTTCGCGGCTTTGTGCTGCAATGTCATGAATCTTTCTTTCTCAAAAGTTGAATTTCGTCAGATCTCGCCTGCTATTTTATTCTTAGGACTACGATGACCAGGATTTTGTATCAGTATGCATTTCTCAGCGAACGTACCGTGTTCATCACGGCACGTGCGCATGCTGACACCTTGGGAGCGTCTGACCTGAATTTCAGGACATCCCCACACTGGTGCCGCACGTCCAACATTGAGTGCGCTTCTCGCACTTGTAGCGCATTTGTTTAGCATCAAAAGCTCGTTCCTCAAATTTCTGGTCCATAAGGCAATTGGCGGCCCGTTTGCCCGCGCCAGCAACATTACCGGTGATGTAGCGCCTCTCTTCTTCTTCTCATGACGGAGGACAGCAATTCTCATCATTCCAGTTTTTTGTCGCGCTGCTCCGCGAAAAAAAGAGATCTTTATTTCCTCGCAGTTTTGAAGCCTCCAATGCCACCCACTTAAGGCCAGAATAACTTTGTTGTTCAAAAGGCTCGTAAATTCAGAAGTTTTTCAAAACGTGTTCTTTTAACGTACGCGAATGGAGGCATGCCTCTCAAAAGATGTATATGTTATTAGCATGCAGTCGTAAATATTGGAGCCCTGCCGCCACTTTACCGCTACCGACTAAATTTTTGTTCTGATAATTAATGTAACTATCGTTGACTTGATTCGTTGCAGCCTCTCTCGTTCACTAAACGTACATTTAGTGACTGTGTTTCTGAAGGAAAGCCTTTTTATTGGCATTTTGGGCTAGGTCAGTTCAAACGTGTTTTGAGCGCTTGTGAGTGTAGATATTCATCATATTAATGCTAAAATCACATATTTTGTTTTCAGAATATGTATCAGTTTTGCGTTTCATCTTTTAATTTTTGAGAGAATTTAAGTTTCAATGCTCGCTGAAGTAAGGAACCTAAACACCTAGACCTTATTGGATGCCACCTAGACACCACATCTCTTGGGCACCTAAACATCACATCTCTTGGACACCTAGACCTTATTGGATGCCACCTAGACACATCTCTTGGGCACCTAAACCTTATTGGATGCCACCTAGACCGCACTCAAGTATAGGAATTCGGTCCGATGTAATGAGCAGGAGACAGAGCAGGCAAACAACACGCGGGCGCGTCCCAATGACGGGCGCCTGTAGCCGCCCGTCATGTGAGGCGTCCGTCAGGAGGGCTGCTCTAGTACAGAACTCGGTTGGGCCCCAGCCAAGCCGCAGGGTGACAGGGGCGGTGTGTGCGTGTGTGTGTGTGCGCGTGTGTGTGTGCGCGTGTGCGTGTGTGTGATGTGTGTGTGCTCACGTACTCGTACATTCCCTGCTCACTTACACTTACGCGTCTGAGTTTGTACTCACTACACGCACAGACGGGTTTGCAGCACGTACGTGCATGTTTTCTCAGCACGCAAATGAGTGTTTTCTTACTCGCACGCGCATACGTGTTTTCTCAGTAGCACGCACACGCGTGTTTTCTCAGTCGCACGCACACACGTGTTTTCAGCACGCACACGCGTGCTGGACTAACAGTTTGCATGCCCACACATATTTTATGCAAGCTCTTGCGCACCATGCACACACGCGTGCTTTGCAGACGCGTTCTTTGGAGCTCATGGAGCACTGGCTAAGATTTCTGCCTGCAGCGGGGAAGTGAGGGTTCGATTCCCGGCTGAGTAGGGGAATTTTCGCGGAACTTCAGAGTGCTTCCCTTGGGAAAAGAGGCTTAAACAGAAGCGTAAAGTTACGCTTCATAAAACATAAAACCCAACGATGTACGGCATGGCGACTGTGGTGGAATTAATAATAAAGTCTCATGGGTTGCGGATGTCGCGGAAATGATAACAAGCTCATCACACGAGAGGAATGGAAATTTAAGGTGCAGGAACCAGGCTTTCGATTTCCACGTGAATGCGACTGCATGGAGCGCCTCTTGCACGTCAGGTATCGGTGCTCGGCGGCGGTGCCTCCAGCTGCAGTCTCCGGCTGGGGTCACGCAGCTCTCAGTCGTCTGTGTTGCCTGAGAGTCTTTAAAAATAATGATCCTCACGACAAAATGACACCGTTCTAGGTCCAATGTAAATAAAATAGAAGAAAGATAGCAAAGTGACCGTCCATTAACGGCGGATGACTGTCATCTTGGCATTTCTCAGAGTTTCTTTGAGCATCGAGCCTTTTTTTCTCTCTCTCTCGTCTCGCTCAAACTCGACTTCAGGGCGGTGGCAGCGGCGCCACGACCGTCATTTCTGAGCCTAGCTTCACTTCAGAACTGTTGCGTGTGAGAATATTTCTGACGATTGTCCCGCGTGCAGGACTAGAGTGCGAATGTTTTTTGCTGAGAAATTACGTCTTTAGTTTTCAATTGGAAGCGCAGCGAAAACTAATTCTCAGGAACCGAAGTGTTTAGTAGAGGAATGTTCGGTGCAGTCAAGAAATTAAGTGTAAACGTCTTCAATTAAATATGTGATATTTTGATAAACCTGCTGCATTGTTGAGCTTCTTCGTTTTATGTACTGTGCAGCGCATATACAATCGATGTACGTCGTACAATGATTGACCATATAATTTATATCGAAGAAGCTGCCGTGCCGACCCTTCAATGTTACCAGATCTTATCTTGGAATGAAATATGCCAGGTGTCACATTTAACTTCCCTGAAAAATTATGAAATAATTAAACATTATGATGCAATAATACTAAAGAAACGAACAGTTTTTTTATTGACTAACATGTTTCAATTGTGCCTGCCCCTTAAAGGAAGACACGCATGTGCCCTTATGTACTTATTTGGAATTAATTTACTGTCCTCAGAGCAGGCATATCAACCGATGTAAATACATTACGTGCAAGAATATGCGTCACGGTTTATCTCTATCGTGGTTTATTTGACAGTGGCACTGAAGTCCATTATATTTATCTCGACGCTTGGACACGATGTTTATTAAAACGCCACCGCAGCGGCGACATGCCCGTCTCGCGCGTAAAGACGGAACTTTACACAGCATCCGTCTAAGACGACAAGACGAACAGACAGTCTCTAGGGTGATAAAAATCTCTGAGATTAAAACAATATTTATGTCGATTTTTTACTGGGAGGCCAAGTTGCTTGCTGAGGTTTAACTCACGATAATGTGTTCCTTCATTTCTCAATTGGAAATATTTTTTTGAGGAGTTGGCAAGAAGATAAAGTTTGAAGATACACGTGCACAATGAAGCTAAGCCCTATGAGCTGATGCTGGTGTTTCCTGCGGAGCTAAATGAAGTCTTATTGCAAGTATAATTCGGTCGTTGTAGGGTTAGGGTATTTTTTATTCCGCCAAAGACAATTACGAAGTTTGAAATTTAATAAATTTCAAGGGCAGTATGAATTAAGTTTCCTGAAATGGTTGATCTGAAATTCTTAAGCAAAACAGAAAATAACTGTAATTTTCGTATTGAAATTTTACCTAACAGGAATCGTAGAGGAAACGTAGCAACCTTCATCGGACACCGATTCAGTAAGATACAGACGCTAAAAAAATCTACGGTAGCACTCGGCCAAGACCAGGTGTAGTGCTACGTCAGAGCACGTCTCGCAAGTCCCATCCTCACTCGCTGCAGAATAATAAGGGGCCATGGAATAATAAGGGGCATATTTTTATAATATGTATCGAGAAAACAAATTTATTACCTCAAATTAATTTTTTTCGCAATGTAAATGTTCATTTCTCGTCCGTGCTTATCGCTCCTGCCGTAACTACGGCTGCATTTGAACAATTGTCACAGCATATCTATAGTATGATAAAACACAAATTTTATTCAATATTTGTGGGTTACCATAAATTTAAGCTTTGAGGGGGAAAACTTCGGGTCCATATTCTTAATCAGCGAGACTGTCTCAGAGGGGAACGTTCGTATCAACGATAAAGAAAATCACAATATTTTACGTGAGATCTACCTTCGTTTTTGACGGCGTGGGACGGTGGTCTGTTTACATTACTCGCCGCTGTTGACGTTCCCTGTGCGAGATGAGGCAACGCACTAAATGCGTGCGTACGTCAAACTTTAAATTCACCAGTGTGTTGACGTAATTCAAGGTTGTGGACTTTGGCGTGCTTTTGTCGACGAGCTTCTACTTTCTAAAGTATTGTTTCTGTGATGATCTCATTGACCACTCATCAGCAAAAGCCCATTGTGGAGAGAGCTTGCACGAACTTATGTTCTATGTATTGCATCTGGCTGTATTATGCATAGTTCTATNGTTCTATGTATTACATCTGGCTGTATTATGCATAGTTCTATGTAGTACATCTGGCTGTATTATGCATAGTTCTATGTATTACATTTGGCTGTATTATACATAGTTCTATGTATTACATTTTGCTCTTTATGCATAGTTCTGTGCATTACATTTCGCTGTTTGTATAGTTCTGTGCATTACATTTTGCTGTTTGTATAGTTCTGTGCATTACATTTCGCTGTTTTATGTATATAATAGTTCTATGTGTTATATGTCGCTGTTTTTTCGCCCTGTTTTGCGTCGCCCTGTTTTGCGTCGCCCTGTTTTGCGTCGTCCTGTGTGTCCATGTGTGAAACAAATGCAGTCAGACGCCTGGGGAGTATCGGTGACGATACGGAAAATGTTAGTGTTGTGAAGCGTTCAAGTATGAAAAACAAGCGTCTCAGTTTTCAATAGAAATTCATCGTTCGTCTTTATATGTTATAGGAAGAAAAACAAAATGTTAAGATAAAATAGTTCTTTGGATAACGTCTGCTTCATTTGTTAAATTACTCCTGTTCCGCCGGTGTCATTACAAAGCATCTAGTTTTAGGGGCAAACGTAACAGTCGTACAACCCAGACCACATCGTTTTGTGGATTTTAGGGAGCTTTTGAAAAGAAAATTGAGTGTACATAACTCCAACACGGTTCCGAGAGACACCAGCACCGCAACCCTGAGGGTGCGGGTGCAACGGTGGCTTAGGCGCATCTTTCTTGCGAGTTTCCCAGCAGCGGCCGCACTCTTTGCTCTACGCGTCGTTTTTTATGTCGCTGGCGAGTCACAGGTGCTGTGCAATGACGGCACAGTGTGCCATGTTGTGTCTTGTGCCAGGTTGTGTCTTGTGCCAGGTTGTGTCTTGTGCCAAGTGTTCCGGGGGGAAGTCATCGAGAAGTAGCTCTTTATTGAGACTGTAGTTAGTGTGGCACTCCGGTGGACGAGACGTGCCTGCGTCGGCGAAGCTGCCTCGCGGTCGTAGAGTTAGAGCAGTCTGCTCTTCAGTTTCTGTGCTAGCAAACTACGTGCACGGGGCAAGCGTCCAGTGATCAGCTTTATCACGTGCAAACACAGGGTTGAGGATGAGTTATTAATAGTTCTGAAAAAGATGTGGAAGTCTGAAAAACCGACCGAAATTCAGGGCCTCACGTACAATCGTGCTTGAAAAAGTGAAAGTTTCTCTTCAGGAAATGGTGAAAAGTGCTGTTTGTGTGAATTTGGTGTAAAAGTTGAAATCATTGTGCTGGACTTTTGAATGTTAATGAACACACATGTACGTCTCACTCAATCGCTCTCTCTTGTTCATGGCATTCGTTAACGGTACTCTGATTTTGAAAGCTAGGAAACGATCTTATAGGTCGCTTACCGGTAGCTTGTGAAAAGGCTTAGCATCAGTCAACACTTTTTGATACGTTTTGATACTTTTTATCGAGAATATCCTCCTAGTAATTTCTTATATCGAACGCAACATTAAATTATCGTGCGTAAAAGCGGTTTGTCTGGCTCTGTGTTATTCTCGTTGACGTTTTGGCAGCAAGCGAACCTGACTTATTTTTTAAGTTTTATTTCATTATATTTTTGCTTCGACAAATAATCATTGTTACGGTTTGATGTGCATGAAAATGAGCTTAGAATCCTACATGCTGTTCAAGCATGGCATTTTCTGTAATTGAATGCACTTTAATAAGATTCATTTTGTCTGCCAAATAATGAACTTGGGGGAGAATGGCTATGATTTCTAGACTGTTTTTTGAAAAAAATGGGAATCTTTGCTGACGTTGAGTGAACCTTAAGGCTTGTTTATCAAGAAGAAAAAATGAACTCCAATAATTTACGCAGAAAAGCATTTTCAAATTCGTTTAATTCGTTGAGTTACCACAGGCGTACGTTAGTCAGGTTGAACGTGGCTTCAAGAAGCGTCTCCACGTTACGGAATGCCCGTGTGATGTCGAAATGTGAGCACAACTTTAAAAGCCAATAATTTATGATAGCTCAATCTAACAAGTATGAGTGCAAAACACACAACACAAATATGAATTCTTCTTCATAGGCAGTGATGGTAGTGAGGTCAGTTTGTATGTCTTCTATTTCTGACGGCGCTTGCTTGGAGGCGGACATTGTAGTTACGTGAGCGCTCGGTCTCTTCTTCAGACGCGCTTTCCTCCTTTGTGTTCGTGTTCTGCTCCTGTGATAACAAATGCTTGATAATTTGAACTGTTTATTTTCGAGCGATGATTGTTTACGATGTAGGGAAATTGGCTGCAAAAGTTTTCATCGGAAAGAAATTCGCGGAGTTGTGGAGGAAGTAGTAGTATTTCACTCAAGATAATTAGAATCAAGATAAACGACTCAATCGTGTTAGAAAATGAAGCTTTTATTGCTAAGAAACTTGTGTTGCATCAATGACTGCAAGAGCAACTCCGAGTGAATTAGGATTGAAACGTACACATGTCTACTAAAACGAGTATTACTAATTTCATATTATTTTACACCGTGACTCTGGTTCGATGGTGGCTCTCGTGTACGAAATGGAGCGGCACGGAGACCTGCTCTGGTTTGAGCTTTCGAGTTTCTCCTCGTCTGATGGCGGAGTGACCTCTTCGAGTTTATTAGTCCCTTCCAAACGAGGCCGGTGAGGCGCTCTGAAGTTTCTGGACGTCCGCACTGTTGGAACCGAGTGCCAATTTCCTGGTCTGAGAGTGTTTTTTTTAATCCATTTTCTGTCCCTGGCGCTCGGTGAGAGAAGGGCGTGCTTACTGTACACAGTCGTGTGCTTGGAGTACGACTGGGGAGGAGGGAATAATGCTGTGTCGCCGTGGCGTCGAAACCGAGACCTTCAAGTGCTTGAAATAATCCTTCAAGTGTTTGAAATAATCCTTCAAGTACTTGAAATCATTTCGACTTCTGTCATGTGAAGCTTTGCTACGCTGAGTTCAGTTGGGGCGGTGCTGGGTTTTCGAGGCTACGTTAGGGACATGTGATGAAATTTGAAGCGCAATTTCCCGGGATTTTTTCTGGAGGTATCAGGAAATCAGTGCGAGTAAAAGTTTTCAAAAAACTCTCTGTACAAGATTTTTATTGACAAAATTGAAGTTATAATAATTATTGTCAACCTCCCTGCCCTCGCTCCTTTCAGATAATCGCATTACTGGTAATTTTAGGAGATTATGTGTGTGTACTTGATTGTCAATATTATTTATACTTGTATCAGCTTACTTTAAAAATGCTTTATTATTTATGTACTACCGTATGTTCGCTTGTTCGAAATAGCATTGATAATATCTTTATCATTGTTCCTTTGTGTCCATTAATGACTAATTAAGATCCATGATGAAGATTAGCCACAGTGCAACAATCGATAGCGGATATCAGTTTACCCTCCTTAATTACACAACTCCTGACCCGACTGGTGACGCACTCGCCAAATTGTCGATGCAAATTTCATGCTCAACAGAACAGTGTATAAATTGGAAATCTAAATTTGCCACGTTAATATCGGTGATGAATCGATGAAAAATCGTTCATCATTTTATCGGAATCGGAATAAGAAACACATTCCTACTGTTCATGTTTGACTGAAAAATTAATTTTAGCGAAAAACTGCAAGGCACGCAGGTCGTGAGATGAAGGAGGCAATGGAGGTTTCCCAGCCTGGGTGTGACTGGAGGGGGTCGACGGGCACCCTCTGGAACGCCCACGAGTCCCCCGACTTGATTCCGTCCACCCGCCCCGTGAGCGCCACGCCCCCTGATGCACATTCCAAAGACTCGCAAAAGACTAAGCGAAGAGGCGGATTACGCAAGAAATTTCGGTCTCTCACGGAAGGGTTGGCGAGCTTCATATCTGGCGATAAGAAGGAAAAAGCGCACGAGTGCGCCTGTGAACACGGAGCTGCGCCCAAAAAATTGAGGAAATCGATTTTCTACGTCAGTCGATTCGATTCAAGCGAAGCTGTTCAGCAGGGCAGACTCACTTCAAAATCGGCGTCGCATTTCTACAAAGACGACTATTTGATGGACACAACGGATGATGATTTGCTGCTTTACGATGTTGATCCTAAAAATGATGAATTTAACCCGTGGAGTTTTCCTCGCCTGACCCGATCCATGAGTCAGGGGAGCGGCAGAACTCCCAGCGGGGGGATGAGGCCAGTCAAAGCTCCCCCGAGTCCCCCACCTCGAAGGTACACTCTCTGGGGAGTGGGTCCCACTGGGGACAATGGTTCAGATATTTATGCTTTTTACAAAGACCGTAATGAGTGTTTACTGCAATCCGGCGGTCAGCCTCCTCCGACGGTGAGCTATCTTTATCCTCCGACTTCTGGTTCCTATTTTGAGAATGACTCGTCCATCGTTATGACTCCTCCGAGAACTCCGTTGATGTTTGGGTCACCTGCCTCATGGTCTTCTCAGTATCCACCTACTCGCCATAAACCATATTTATTCGAAGTTCCAAGTTCCTCTTCGTACTATGGAAAGTATTGTGCGGCAGCTCAAGACCCTTCTAGGTCTCCACTACGGTTCGATAATCAAAGGATCGATTCCACGTCACTTGAATTCGAGGACCAAAGAATTGAATCCAGCGAGCCAAATGACATTGATTGTTCGCCAAAACATCGGCAAGCTCAGAGAAAATCTTCAAACGACTTTAGCAAAGCGACTTCGAGGCGATGTGATCCTTACTCAATTTCTTATCGCTACGGAAATGATTCTCTTCGAAACGAGTGTACTTTCACGGTCGGATCTCCAGCTCTCTCAGATCGGGTCTCCAGATCTCCATCGCATTTGGGAGGCCGAGCGTCCAAATCTCCATCCCATTCTGAGCGCGGGACCAATTCTCCATCCGAAGACTCCAAAAACTCGTTGTTTGGGCTGGGGCCGTACCGAGGAGACTGGTACAGGCGCAAGGCTGCCAGGGCGAGACTCCAAATGCGCCAATGTACGTCATGTTCAAGTGTGACAGTCCTGTTTGGGTTTGATTTCTTGCATTTTGACTACTCGATATTGAATTCATCTGTGGAGAATGTCTGGAGCTTGACTTCTCCTGAATGGAAGTGCTTTGAAATCGTTGTTAGTGACGGTTGGTATTTCAGGCTTTGACATAGAACGGGGAAACAAGGAATGACTAGTAATATAATGTACAAGTTACGTGTCAACAATTTCGGGCTCTTTTTTGTTTCATCTGTTACGGAGCTCTGAAATTAAGTTCGGCCATTTGAAACGTGTAATAATTTGAAGTTTTAGTTCGCGATTAAAATGATCATGGCATTCGTGCTGCCGTGTAAAGTTTTATAATTACAGAATATTAAAAAACAGAAGCCAAGCTAAAATTCAGAAATCGATAGCGGATGAATTCGAATTCGTTTTGTGAAATTTGTATTAACACTATTTATCGAGGTTAAATTCGTTTAAAATAAGAAATTTATATCTATTCTTTGGCGCCAATCTAAATCCAATTAGTGAAGAGTTTCAGGCTATAAAACCGATAGCGAAAAATTGGCATTTTTCTGAATGATTTTTCCTACTTCAATTACTAGTGACCCGGCGTTCCAATTTCCAGCATTTCATTGAATTAACATGCATTTCACGTCTTTTGTCTTGGTCCTTCAGTCACAACGATCGAGGCTTGTTATTTTACCGGTGTCGTAACGGAATGATCGATAGCCACGCGTTGGGACCAGGAATACAGAGGTTTTAGATGAATAAAAGACCAGGAATAAAGATGCTGTTGGTGAATAAAGGACTTGGAATGAAGATGCTGTTGGTGTATAAAGGACCCGGAATATAAATATTAGCCTTCACTGACCTGAAAAGCATTGATTAACATTTCTCATAAAGAATATTATGCTCAGACTTCTTTAGATATTGGTAGCGTTTTTGCTTTAAACTTGTTTTGTGCATGTATTTAATAAGCGTTTTAAATCTCACTGTTAACCAACCAGACTTCGTAACAAAATATTTGTATGTGTGTTGTTCTGTCTTGTGTTGACTGTGTGGCGCCTCCATGCTCTCCGACCGCATTATAGCGTCCCTAGAAAGCCTCTCCGTGTTTACCGTGCATTTTCCTAACAAAATGTTGCTCGCTGCAGAAACAAAGAAAGCTTTCAAGCGCGAAATGCAGTGTTGATCTTTAAATTGGCATCCCCTCCTCGGCAAGATTCCTTGCTCCTCCGGTAGACGTAAATAAGACTTCTTATTGCAGGGCAAGCCTCGGCGTCTTATGAATTTCTGCGGCTCGGAACCGAGTTTTGGTTCCGTGAAGAAATTTCTGAAATCTTCGCCTTGAATTTGCGCCGTCAAAACATGAATATTTTCATTCAAAGACAAATTTTCTTCCCCGGGCACTACTGCAGTTCTTGTAAAAGACGAAGCTTGTACTTGGAGATTTATTCTCAATTTGCCCGGAATTGTCATTTCTGTCTGTCAATGAGGTCTCCATGTACCTTGCTGCGGACGTTTACTGCGCCCTATTTTTGAGGAAGAGGTTCCTACTGCTGTAAACGACTGGCTCTGAGTTTTGGGCGAATGTTTGTCACCGGGTGAACGTATTTCTTTTTTTGTATGAGCGAGCACGAGTGGCTTTGGCCGTGTCGAGCTCGGGCTCATTGATCCGGAAAATGTGCTGTAAAATTTTCAAAGAAACTCGCCTGCTGCCACCCTTTGTGGACCAAGTGCGACACAACAATTTCTTAGTTGGGAAGAAACTTGTCAAATGTTCAAACAGCATTTTCGGGTCCCCAACGCAATGTTTGAGTGAACGTGTAGTGAGAAACTTCAAAATATTAGGAAAAGGTTTAAAAAACCCTCCATTCTAAAATTCATTCTCACACAAGTCTACTTACGCAAGGAAGCTGCAACGAAAACTTGCCGAATATGCTGTCGCTGGACTCAGCTTTTCGAGTGAGTGTTCTTGCTAAAGTAAAGTTCATTCTTATGTCATGTGTTTTCTCATGCAGAACGTTTTCCTCATCTAATTATAGTGCGTTCTTCGTTGTTGGAATTTTACACCTGAAAAATTAGAGGGATTAATGCGAAGAAAAACTGATCGTAGGTAGGAAATGCTGAAAAAAATTCTCGTTCTTAGGAGGCAGTTAATCTGGTGAAAATTATCCACCCAGTAACTAACATGAAACTGTGACCATTAACTTATGTATGAAGAATTTGACAGCCGTGTTTAGAAGTTCAAAGTATTGAGTTGCAATTTCTTAAAACCCCCGTAGGGAAATAGGTCCTAAAATTAGAATGAAATTGATTAACCAGCGACGTGAACACATCCCTAGGATGTGTTCAAGAGAGCAAAGTCGTGCATCCCTGTGTAACTTTTGCACGATACGTGAATTTCCGTAGTCTGCTTCAGATTCTTGCAGGATGTTATAGAGTGGAAGCAAAATGTTGTTGATTTCGTAGTAAAGTTAGAGGAGGAACTGGACCATTTGCAGCTTGCCGTCTGACAGAGCAGAAAACTGCGCCTGAGGCTGGCTCTTAAACATCGACGTCTTTTTCAACGTGTACAGACGTCCCAATAAAACGACAGTACAATAGTAACACATTCAGTGCCACCATGAAAGAGGGTTTCGCTGTTCCATGCCTCCGTAACCTTTTTTATTAAATGGTATTAAAATTGTGACCTTTCTTACTATGCTATTTTGCATGAAGTGGAAGAACTTGTAATGCATACACAGCCAACGAAAACGACCATGTGAGTCAGTAATTAGAAGTAATGGTAGCGACTAAACTTGCGAGACATCACTCGCGTTATTTAAATACGTCAGTGAAAGCAACCGTGTTACACGCACAGATGGTTCCATGAAACTGTTTTCGCTGTTCATAATTCAATAATTTCGAATCAAAAAGACTTTCACCGACTAACCTCATGCGGAAGTGTAGTGTTCTCATTAAATTAGCCGTGGGTAGGCGGTGCATTCCCATTTGAGTGAATGAAACGGTCTTTTGTTTCGAAATTATTGAATTTCAAACAGTGAGAACGTTTTTTTAACACCCTTTACTCTTTACATAAGGCCTTTGAGGTGACAGAGTGATTGAAGATTTCAGTTAAATCGTGAGTGTATACTAAAACTACTGGAACGTAAGATGCTACGTTGATATAGTAGTTCAGTGCAAAAAATCCGAATGATTTTTTGGAATATTAATTCCAAATTAATTGGAATACTTGTGTGTGACAACTCTTCCAACTCATCGACCATTCGAAAAATAAAATAATTTTGTATAAGTGTGTGTTCTCTTAAATTTTCACCGTGTTTAGGATCTTCATTATACGAATTATGATACGTAATCTTAGTCGTACATTTCCCATCGTTGTCTCACAATTCTAAATAGATCAGGTCAAGAAGTACCCGTAAAAAGGTCGTCATAGTTCATGGTGCTGGCCATTTCATCCCCTCGTGACACCTTGACATATGCAGACAATTTTAAATGGCTTCATTCGATTGAACATGTTTGCAATTCAATCATATTGATTTATGGAACGAACCAGCCTCCAATTCCGCGGGAAAAGTTTTATATATCCCCGATTGCTGTATTTGCTGAGCTCTGGCGAAAAACCATTCTGAATTTGAGCCGCTAAAAGGCGTCATGTCTCCAAAACGATGGAAAATTTGCAAAAGCCGCGTGGATTTCTTTGATTGAATTTGGTTAGCCGGAATGATTAAAAATGGCAGCGAGTGCTGGCCGTGACATTTACGATCGATGACGATTTGCCGACGCTTTTGTCTTCGAGATTTATTTCAATATGTGTTGTGTCGTGAGAAAAATTATGCTTCTGACTCGGTTTCAGTCCAACGATTTTGTAAGCAATAACGTGCTGCGATGCGCAGGGACGGCTTTGAAATATGTTGTACGAAAGAAAATGACCATAAACGCAAGTACATATGTTCTCCTTGAAAATGCATGGAGACTGACCTACCGGAAACTGCACGCACCTCGCCCATTGGCCGCCTGACGAGAGCTTGAGCCCATTATGTATCTTACGTTATTTCTCTTCTGAGAATATTGAATGACTTTGGAGATAGCTGGCTTCGAGTGCGGGTCTTGGATGCATAGCGTCATCGGAAATGGCAGCGTCCGGCCTCGTGTTCGGACTCTCCAGGCAGCCTAGGGTGTCCCATTGGGTCCGTAATGCTGGGCCGGATGGGGGGGATTTGGGATTTATCAGATCAGTGGGATTTGTGATTTATCAGATTGGGGAATTTGTGATTGGTGGGATTTGTGATTTATCAGATTGGTGGGATTTGTGATTTATCAGATTGGTGGGATTTGGGATTTATCAGATTGGTGGGATTTGTGATTTATCAGATTGGTAGGATTTGTGATTGGTGAAATTTATGATTTATCATATTGGTGGAATTTATGATTTATCATATTGGTGGGATTTGTGATCTATCAAATTGGTTCCGTAATGCTTGGCCGGATGGGTGGGATTTGTGATTGGTGGGATGTGTGATTTATCAGATTGGTGGGATCTGTGATTTATCAGATTGATGGGATCTGTGATTTATCAGATTGATGGGATCTGTGATTTATCAGATTGGTGGGATTTGTGATTGGTGGGATCTGTGATTTATCAGATTGGTTCCGTAATGCTTGGCCGGATGGTTGGGACGACAACCCAGTTCAACTCTTTCACCGGAATATCCATAATCTTCAATGGTTTTTGAATTTCAGGTATTCTTATTTATTATCGTATGAATTTATCGATGGGGCGGCGAAAAAGTTGGACTGAGAACGTGAGGTTGTATGATAGCAACGTTTTCTGGTGCACCCTTCGAATTTTTTTCGAAAGGAATGATCGATGCAAATGGAAAAGCCTCTTTTCAGGGGAATTCGGGTATCCACTTCCCCTGAATTATCACATCGTTTATTATATTTGCGGATCATATTAAGAATTTATTCCAGCACTGAGCTAAAAAGACAAATTGCATGTTTTATTTTTGTATTGTATGTTGTTGTTCGAGCACCTCATTTTGATCCATCCATTTATTTTACATGATCCAAAGAGTTTTACCATATTACTTCAAAGTTAAATAACCTGAATAAAAAATCGACTCAAAAGTTCAAGTTGAAATACTACATTATATAAACTTTACATAAATAAAGCTACTTATTAATAGCTGAATTTTCCACTTACTCTTTCATGAAAAAGGAATCTTGTGCCGAAATCCTTTTTATTAAGATTTCCATAAATGCCTAACTTAGAGCGTACACGTCCATGTTGACGTGTGTTATGAACTTAGTATGTACCCTGTACTGCTGGCTTTC
>VOMN01092578.1:340-28556 GCA_014899125.1 Orchestia grillus
TCGAACTACTCCCGCTGCATCGCCTCGTCGAACTACTCCCGCTGCATCGCCTCGTCGAACTACTCTTGCTGAATCATCTGTGGCAAGCACGTCAAGGAATCCATTAGCTAATAGTTTGAAACATAGGATGTCAAACTTGGTTCACACCTCAGTAACTGGGACGAATTCATCAGACCAGCAATATGCGCCCGATATAAACGCTGCTAATCCGACTCATATTAGAAGTCTTGCTGAGGAATGGGATGAAGAAGTTGAGCTTGACGGGGTAGGTATTGATGAACCTCCAGAAACTGACAAGTCAGTGGCACAGTTTGGAGTGAGCTCATCTAGCAAATCTCTTTTGGAAACTGAAATGCTTTCTCAAGGCAACCGATCTGGAACAGCCCTTCTGCTGGATAAGCCATCGAGATCCATTTCCCGAGCCAAAAGCCCTGTAAAAGATAAACCCTTGAAGCAGATGTCCATTCAAGATTTTCTGCAATTTTTGGAAAAGAATGATTATAAACCTCCTGGTGAAACTGAAATACGCCGTAAAATTGAAGAGGATGTTAGAATGATACTCAAGAAACCCAATGTGGAGAAGGCTCCCTCGCCAGAAGCTAAAAGCACTCCTAGGAAAGGACCGGCTTTGAAATCCAAAAAATTGAAACTATGGAAAACTCTCCCATATAAATATCATAGAGAATCTTTCAACAACTTCTCGCACCGGACGTACAGCAAGACAGTCATTAATGAAGCTGTGAAGGCTTCAGAGGTTTTCTTTGCCAATTTGATTTCGGATTTGAGTGAAGTGGCGACAGCTCGTAACCACATCACTATTCAAGGCTCCGATGTTATGTACCTCATGCGGAAGCAGGGTCTCATAGAGGACTCGGAGCACTCGCTCGACTCTCTTGCTGAGGAGTTTCTGCCCGTCAATGAGTGGCCCCACATAAGCACGAAGAAATAATGCTTCATAGGTTTGTCTTCTCCTTTACTTGCTGTTGTCACGAAGTAAACTTAAACTTTTTGTTGTTCTTAATGACTGCGTTGGGAGTATTGCTCCACTTTTTCTGCCCGTCAATGAGTGGCCCCACATAAGCACGAAGAAATAAAGCTTCATAGGTTTGTCTTCTCCTTTACTTACTGTTGTCACGAAGCAAACTTAAACTTCTTGTTGTTCCTAATGACTGCGCTGAGAGTATTGCTCCTCTTAACTCATGAATAACAAAGTGCTCATTAAACTTGAGAACTTCCAGTGAATTTATTTACCATTCCCAGAAATAACGGAAAGACTTAATTTTTTTTAAGTGCTAAGGACTTCGACGTTAGAGCAGTTCCGTGGATGACTTTGATTCGTTAATATTTTATTTGTATTCCCACATGGGTTAGTAAGTTGTCTCTGTTTTCAATGGTGAAAAGTAGTAGAGGAGTACAGTGATCATTTATTGTTGTCACTGCGCTCACAGGACAGGTTATTTTTTAGCAGTATCCTGAGACTTAGATTTGTGAGCATCTGCTGTGTGATCAGACTTTTCCTTATAGCTGAAGTAAGTTTTCCTTTCTTTTATCTCGTGCATTGGGCGTGTTTAAGTAAAATCGTTGACCTGCCTCTATTTTCACCGGATTTTCATGGATCAGAGTGATCTGCAATAGGTTAAATATTGTTTTCAGTCGTGGATCTCTGTTCTCCCAAAAATTTCGTAAAAAAAGACGCATGTTCAAACGCTCATTACTTTCATTATTGTAACGAATCCAGTTGTATTGATTTTCGAGTTATTATTCAATTAAGTAGCTATTTTTTATAGCGTGTGTACATTTTTCATTGTCAGATTGCTCTACTCGTAGCTAATTCTGATTGTGATTTAGTTTTCCATCAGCCGTGGTGGTAAGACGCTAGTTTCTGCAGGGACTCGAGCATGTTCCGGACGGCATTGAAATGTAATGAATAGTGTTTTCGCTAAGCGTTTGTTTTCTGAATAGTATTATTTTATCGTGCTACGCTTCCTGAAATATAAATGTGCTTCTGAGCGTTTCATCGATTGTTTGATTAACCAACCTTTGGTACGGCTGATACGTCATTATTACGTATTTTATTAACTTTTTCCTCTATAAGAACATTTTACCGACACGAATCGGTGATGGTTTCGAAAGTTTGATGAAAATTCATCCGTCAATTCGGACGAGTTACTTCAGTAATCACTGGGAATGTTATGATATGTTTGTTACGGCATAAGTGGTATTTCAGTCGACTCTGATAATTATACCATTTTTAAGTTACGGATGTTACCACCCATCAAGGGGGTATAGGATAGGTAATGAGGTTAGGTTTGTCTGTCATATGCTATGGGGACAGGCGACCTGAGGGTGGGACTTCCCTTTCTCGTGCCCACTTTTCTTCCCTCAATTTTCACACCTTTGCTATCGCTGCTTTGTCTTTTCTTCTTCGTTCTTAACTTGCTATTTCTATGCGCAGGGGATCCGCGGGATCACACGTGCGTAGATGCCCCACTTTCTTTAGTCTGTACTAAATGGTCCCTTCTCTTTCGGTATAAGGTAGTCTGAGTCGCTGAAGTGCTGCGACTGCTGTTACTACTTGGGTTTTACCATAGGTTACCTTTATGGGTGGGCTCCATGGTCTAGTGGTGAGCGTGTTATCCTCGCAGCTCAAAGGGCTAGGGTTCGAGCCTCGGCTCAATGGGACTTTTCACAACACCAGTAGTTGTAAGGCATTTAAAACCCAGCGGTAAACCTGTTGGAATGAATAAAGGTTCTTATACACCATAAGGCAGAGTTTGTCACTGGCGATAGACTATCAAGAACCTTTATTAATAATTCCAGCGTGTTTTACCGTTGGATTTTCAATGCCTCAAAACTACTGGCTTGTTGAGGGATGTGTGGTTTAAACTTCCGTTTCTAAAGGAAGTACTCCTTGGTTACGTAAAATACCTTGCCTGAGCCAGGATTCGAACCCTAACCGTCCCGGCTGCAAGTCCATCACGCTCACCAGTACGCCATTAAGATAGGAGGACAGTATCTTAAATCACCAATTCGTGCTTACCCCAGCAGGTATGTCACAATTACTCGACTCTGAGCAAGCTCGCCCTATTCTCAGAGTGAGCGAAATAAAATTGCGTAAGAAATAAACGCGAACCTAGTGAAAAACGGTTAATGAAGCCACGGTCCAAGATTCAGGTCTCAATCATACCTTGTGCGGTGGGAGCGTTCTGGCTTCCGTACACTCAGCAGCCAACGAGCGGCTCTACGGGTCGCGGTCACGTGCAAGGAGAACCGGCCGCCGTCGCAGCGATGACAGGCTTGATTGCTCTGACCTGAACGCAGGGTGCGCCTTGACGAGCGCACGGCTGCAGTCTTTACTGTTTGAAGCCGCGAACCTTATAATTCCTCGGACAAGCTCGCTCTGAAGAAAGAAATATTCACGACGTAAGCGCAAAGTACTTATTTCTCTAGTTTCGTCTGCCCCCCATAACATGTAAGCGATGAGTGATCGACGAACGAAGTGTCTGGGGAAAATTAGATGTTATTTGGTAAGCGTATGAAATGGGCCGACCGTCGCTAAATACAGACTCATAACATCACGCATAGCGTTTCGCCCGCTACTGGTTAGAGTTATCACTTTAGCGCAGGAGGAAAGCTGCTGGATTTTTTTTTTAATAAAGCCCCTCACTTGCAACCACATCGTTAAAAACGTAATTTTTATTGCTTTAAAAAGTTAAAAACAAATTTTTATTGCGGAATTTAAAAACAAGGAAAAATGCTGGAATTGAAGACTATGAGAATATTCGTGCGATAAAGTCGAATGTTCAACTTCTTCATGGAGCCCAATGCTGTGTTTAGAGCCGAAGCCCTTGTTGTGGCGCGACACCTCAGAAGACGACTTGCCATCGGGAAATACACATTTAAATAATAACAATACTCACAAAATGAATTAAATAATAATATAAATTACTTAAAAATAAGGAAATTACAGACGAAAGAAATTTTTTCTTTAATGAGTTCGAGTGGATCAGTTTTATTGAGACTATTAGTTTCGTTTGAATTTTCTCCATTTCAAGTTCCACGTGAATTTACGATGACAGTATGTACAGTGACGATTTGAGTGGAAACATCCGGTGAGTTGGCTACTTACTGAGCAGAAATACTTGGGTATTATAGTTATAAAATTAGCCTAAAGCATAACGAAGCCTGCAAACAGTCATAATCAACCCCGTTTTCAGTCCAGTATCGAAAAGCTGTAGACCAATGATCGTTACATCAAGGGCAACCACCTGGTACGTTGAACCACCTGGCACCAGCTGAACAATTTTTTGAAAAAACTATGTACTCTAATCCGATTGATGATTCACGTTTTCTGATTTCTTCAGTTATTCTACCTTAGAAAATGTTAATTGATGATGAGAAGTACTTTATCGTGAGATTAAAGCCGGAAGCTGCACGTCTTCGAATCGAGCTTTGAATTTCTCAGTAATGATTCAGCAGGTAAAGCGAAAGGTAAAATCTCATAGAAATCGATTGCACGTTTTACGTTGGGGTGTTCTATTGTACGGGACCTAAGTTGTTTCAAACACTGACTGAAATGGCCGGTCGGAAAAATAGAAAGTTGAATACATTAGGAAAATGTATGCATTATGACATGAAAACACTCCTGATAGGAAAAGTTTCATTCCTACGCAAGTTACCTTAAGTGAGCGCATTACAACATATGTAACTACAAAAAAACACGAATACATAATGAAATTAGCATAAATTTTTGCTTACTATCGCTTAAGCTTTAAATCGGGATAAAAAACTTTCACTATTTAACACTTCTTATTACGGAAAGTCTTCACTCTACCCTCTCGCGCCATGTTCACATGAACGCGAGCTGAGCGAGCTCTCAATGAGAATCCAACACGGTGACATCAACTAGTGGAGGAGCATTTACCGTATGGTCTGAGTCGCCCTCTGAATCTTGTGTTACAGAAACTTAATTCATTCCAACAGAGTTGACATGCAGTGCAACATTGGGTATTAAATGCCTTATAATTAATTACTGACGCACCAATGATGTAAGGAACGTGGAGTGCTTCCATTCCTAAGAAAAGCACTCCGTGGTTCCTCGAAAATTTATCTGCGCAGCCGCGAGTCAAACCCAAGCCTCCTCACTCGAGAACCGAGCTCGTAAACACCGCACCATGGAACTCCCGAGGCTCCAGGGATGGTCTCGAGGCAACCCTCCGTTATCACAAGCGATGCTCTCGAGGACGCACCAGATCTCAATGGAACCCCTGCTGCAAATCTTGGCATATTGATTTGCATGGAAACGTCCAGCGTGTTAGCAGACAAAGAGAAAGAAAGACAGAAAGGAAGATAGATTGTTTATTTTTTGAATCAGTCACGTACATAAGGCACAATTATTTTTGTAAAATGTACGAAGACGTACTTGTGTAAGTCTTCGTAAATTTTACAAAAATGCTTGTGTGTTATGTGTGTCAGAAGAGGTACTTATGTACGCCATCGCCGCTCATTAAGTGTTTAGGATGTTGAAAGCATACTTATATTTATTTTCATGTTAAAACACGCAATATTACGTCTTACATAATATCTAAAAATCAATATGTTAGAATTACTACGTTTCGATATTTCTAACATCATCATCAGGCTTGTACACTGTGAAATGTACAAAAGGGCATTACAATAATTTCTATAAAACGAAAACTTGAATTACTCCGAGGCACCGATAAAATTATGACAAAATACTTTAGAAGTTCAATGTTCAGCATAATTCTGTAATCGCAACCATCACCCGCTGCTACCACCCGACCTTTGGACGTCATCAATATATATATATTGATACATTGAAACGATATATTTTATATTGATGGTGCATGTACGTCATTTATATATGTATTTTTCATTGATATTAATAAATTTTAAACTGATGACGAATGCATTGCAATTACTACTACTAGTAATAATCGGCCAGATTTCAGCGCCTCAGTGACCCGGACTATGTTACGTCATAAGAGAAGGGGCAAACTTTTATATATAGCTTAAACTATAGAAAACGGAGAATTTACGTAGAACCTGTGCTTTTACACAGGATCACCTTTGTGTTCGTACCAGAAAAATCACTTATCAGAATGATTGAAAGTCGAGAATATCGTTACAAAGAATCTTAAATCTGCCAAATAGAAATAAAGAAAACTTAACAATCCCAAACACAGTTGACATACGCACAACATATCGTTGATTTTAAATACCTTGTAGCTGGTGTTAACTGGTATTATTAACTCGTAAGTGACGTGAGGTTGGAATTTCCTTTCACAAGGGAAGGATTCCATAATTCCTCAAAAATTGGTTTACTCAGCCGTAAATCGAACCCCTACTTCATATTCGCGACCTAAACACGGCACCGGTGCGTCATCGATAAAATAATTGGAAGAACAAAAACATAACAATGATAGAACAGTAGTAATTTTTTCTAAAGAGTTAATTCAAAATCACAGAAAATACAATAAATCCATTTAAAATTCTGTTCATGTAATAACACGAGTTGTTTCAGAATTTCAGATAATACCCTCAAAAATGTAATTATTCGAACTTCCAGCAAAATTGAAATTAGGTTCAAGCATAAAATAAGATGTTATCTAGAAACCCTTACGTACCTTTACTAATTTGGTCACCATCAACATCAAACAATCAGTAGCTCCACAATGCTGGCACAAAAGAGTCGTACTCTTGTTCGTGGGCTCCATGGCGTGCTGCTAGCGTGCTGGCCTCGTAACCGAGAGGACCCTGGTTCAAATCTCGGCTCAGTCGAAGGCATTTTCACGTTAGCAGGGAGTACTTCCCTTGGAAAAGGAAGTTTAAACCACACATTCCTTACATCCCTCACCACGCCAGTAGTTGTAAGGCATTGAAAACCCAACGGTAAAACGTGTTGGAATTAATAAAGGTTCTTGAGACCTTTGATATACCCTTTGAAATTCTGCCTTAGCGGTCGTTCTGAACATTCCTGCTACTCGGCGGGTGCACGTTTAAGTAAAATATGTACTTAGGTAAACACAAGTCTGTACGTTTTGGTAAACGTACATCCAATGATTTCACTCAGCTAAAAGCCTCTTTTTATTAAAAAAATATGTACTCTCTGTTGAATATTGAATCTGGTAATAATGTTTATACGAAAGATAGGAAAATGTTTAACAGATAAGACCATTTTATAAGCCTCAAAAACAACATTAACAATGAAACTTCTACAATTGATTGTCATGTAATGCAAGAAGTTATGAAAAGAGGCTGTAATGGCTCAAAACTGGCGATAATTATTTCAATGATATGATGTTCAAAATTGGCCACCGAGAAATTGTACGAAGTCTTTTAGAATAAATTTTGTATGATTTAATTATTCCGCATTTTTTATTTCATATTCTAGCGAATATTCAAACCCCGCTAGCGAATTGTGGCTCCATCTCCATATGTGTCATAAAGTATGTTCCGTTTCTTTTACAAAATTTTATTGTCTTCTATTATTTTCTTATTTACATTACTTGATAGCTACTCTTATTATTGTCCACAATTAGTAGCAATCCCTGTATGAACGTAGATTTGCATTAACTTTTGGGTATCTTGATAATCAAGAAAACTTTTCGGATAATCATTTGATGCTTACTAATGTACATATTTACTCTTTGTGTTCGTAGCAGTGAAAGGCAATCTGGAAATTCCGGGTGACAGTTCCGCTCGTAGGTCAAGCTTACTAGAAGGTATGAGGTTCATTAATTCGGTACGAAACTCAATTGATTCCTGTCAATGGAATGCTCGTAGTGCTATATTAAAAATACACGGTAGACTTCGCTTTTAATGGGATATTCAGGTTTTAACTAAACTACTGGACTAATTGATACAATGCTGGACTTGTGGATTCATGAGATGGTTTCCATATCCAGTAAGTGTTTTTGGGTTCTTAGGGTTAATATGGCTAATACCCACCAATACCCGGATAATTAGAGAAACTATACTAATCTCTGATCGGAGACAAGCTTATGAACGATAATGTGTCTGTGTAAGTTCAAAACGTACGCGAACGACAACTTCTGTGCAACACAGAAAGGGCTTTTTTTGTAGATCAACCGCTTGAGCGAGAGCTCGTCAACCTGCGCAGTGACTTAGTTGCTTTCCTGACGCTGTGGTAGGAGGTGTAAGCTGTAGGTCCGTGTTGTACGCATCCTGCGAGAGAAAGCAGCCCGGAGTGAGGTGTTGGTTGCACAAGTTCCTCGTTCCGCACATTTTATTGACTGGTCTCTTTGAGGATATCTCACCGAGGCTCTAGTGATGACAACTTTAGGGGTTTCATAGATGTCAGTGTACCGTTGTAGGATATTACTGGATTTTGTATATGAAAATGGGCTGCAGAGTGCGTGACCGCAACGCCTTGTGGCTTCTTCTTGCGGCTAGCCTGTGCAGTCTTCCGGCTCTCAGATGCAACGAAATTGCGGAAGGTAAGACTGCTACTGCGAATCCTTTTCTTAAATTATGATTTTTTCAAAGAAACAAGTACAGAAAAGTATGCAAACATTTTTTCCTAGTTTGATTTGGTAATATGCGTATTGAAAATTAAAGTTACATTACTGTGAAGTTCGTATTTCGTTACTGACAGTTCAGGTAGCTGAAATTGGTATCGTTTTAAAGAATGGTGATATAAATTTCCAGCTACAAATTTTATGTTCCTCAATATTTTGCGCATTTGTCGATGAGTTGAATGCATTCAACTCTTATTTGCTATTCTGTACGAACAAGCTCGGCTTCGAATCTGTGCAGATACAAGTAGAGATATTTATCTACATATATGAATTTACAATGCATCAAGGTAAGTGATATGTACCTTAAACTTCACAAATGGAGCCAGCTCGCTGGAGACCAGCATATTGTACAGTATATACAGGTACATCTTAAAGACTGGCAGTATATTGTGCCATTTGATATTGTTCACATCATGGTGTAAAAATGTACTCTAATAAAAATTTACCACGGTCTCGGTCTCTGGCTATACATTTTGCTGCGCTCTTTCTTTTCTCGAGGCCCAACAATTGCTACACCTGAGCGGCGAGGCTTTCTCTTGTGAGCAGCAGCTGTGGCCTGGCGATGGCGCTTCTCTGGGGGGTGTTGTGTGTTGCTTGTGTGGTGTTTGTGTGTTGTTGGTGTTGTTTGTGTATTGTTGGTGTTGTTTGTGTGTTGCTTGTGCTGTGTTTGTGTGTTGCTTGTGTTGTGTTTGTGTGTTGTTGGTGTTGTGTTTGTGTGTTGTTTGTGTTGTGTTTGTGTGTTGTTGGTGTTGTGTTTGTGTGTTGTTGGTGTTGTTTGTGTGTTGCTTGTGCTGTGTTTGTGTGTTGCTGGTGTTGTGTTTGTGTGTTGTTGGTGTTGTTTGTGTGTTGCTTGTGTTGTGTTTGTGCGTTGCTGGTGTTGTGTTTGTGTGTTCCTGGTGTTGTGCTGGTATAGCGTTTGCGTGCTGTTAGTATCGTGCTGGTATGATGTTTGTGAGCTTCTGGTGCTGTGCTGGCATGGTGCTTGTGTGGTACTGGTGCTGTGTTTGTGCACTGTTTGCGTTGGTGTGGTGTTGTCTTAATGCTTTTTAGTCTTTCTGGTTTTTGTGGCAGTTTACTGCCTGTGTGTCGATGCTACATGCGTAATTAGTGCAGTTCAAAGATTCCGCTACGCGTCTGTGTGTGGTACCAATGTGCTACGGTTATGTGTATCATCACACACGAATAACTATGTGCACGCAGTGATAGCTATGTGCCCACACCTGCAGTTGTGTGTGGCTGCGATGGTTTCGAGTTGACCCACCTTGCGGTTTTAAGGCTGGTAGTCTACATGATGCTCCTGCCTGGTTGTTGGGTTTACTGATCTGGAATTTTTCGTATCACTTAGGGCGCCACTGCCTGAAATTACTTCATTGCTCCTTTGCTTCGTATTCATTAAGAAGCGTTGCCATGTCGTCAAAATAACGCCAAATCTCATGTAAAGAAACCAAGTTTTCTGTGTCATAGATACGGACTACCTTTTCTGACCCAGTCTCGCCGATTAGAAATACCTGGAAATCTAGAATCGAAATTTTTCCTTTCTAATTAATTCTTACAGAGCTCACATAAGTAATTTCATTACGCACAAAAATCAGAAATATAGACTTGGAGTGTCATTACATCGTATAAATTGTTTTTGTTGACAAATGTAGCTCTGCTGTGTTCGTATGTTGCTATTGTGTGGTGTGCTCGTAAGGGTTGCACTGTGAGTGCTTTCGTACATGCAGTATTGCAGAGAAGGTCGAGCTTATGCCGGATGCTGCACTGGCGAGTGGAGATGGGTGACGTCAGTAAATATAAGTGAGGTGCACAATTATGGTGACAAAACGTACGATATTAGTGTTCCAAAGATACAAAGGTGGTTGGAGAGCGTCATGAATTCTAGTAATGATTTCATCAGTGTGCATGTACTATTGGCCATCTATAAATTGGGTTCGTGATTCCGTGCTCTGTGGCACTCATGAATGATTTCTACATAGCGCGTGAACAATGTATGACTATAAAACATGAGAAAGTTTGTAATTTCTAATGAGCTGTTGTACTGAATTCTCAGTGACAAATTTAGAGTGAAATTCAGTCCTATTTTGTATCCGCTTTAGGGTTCGTGAAAGCCCGCAAGCTATTCGTTTTGAAATTTACACCCAACGAAGGCCACTGTTAAAAATTCGTGTCGCTTCAGTCAATAAACCTTGGAGTCAGATTTTTAATATTTCTTTCGAAACTATGATAAATATGCACAGAAGCATAAAGTATGAACAACCATGTACGCAATACTTTTTTCGTTTAAAAAATAACTTCTTCCTCTCAGCATCGTGAAGGATTCAACATTGGTGACTTCGACGCTGCTTAGATACCGATCCTATTCTTGGTTGCGGTTTGCGGGTACATTAAAAGTGCAGAAACTATGAGATGATAATGCATTTGAATCACGATTCAAATGCATTTGAATCACGATTCAAATGCATTTTATTAGCGTAGAAAATTTGTTCGTGACTTTGCTTTTTGTCATGTGCAGGTTTCATTGAGATCAGAGGTTTAGGGTCACGGTTACGTATCACCCGTACCCGTGGATATAGTGTATCTGATGCATCGTTTATAGCGGCCTCCGACAACCTTTGAGTGAATTTAGCGAGTTCAGGTTTTCATATTTTAGCGAGTTTTAACATAAATAATTACAGACATCTTCACACCGAGAGTTTCATATGGTTCGTGCGTACAGCAGATTCGAGGAAGAAATACCGTACTTGGAACTGGGCCATCGACTGTTTTAGTCTAAGTCGATAATTTCTACGTCTTGAATCGTTATGTGTCTGCTGGTAAGGCCTTTATAGAGTATTTTTCTTGCCCTCACGCAGTGTCACTGAAATTATTGGAGTTTTTATCAAAATGATTTGGATTCCCTAATGCGCTGAATGTTTATATAAACACAGGAATTAATTGTAGGTTATTTTAAATGTGCTATGGGGTATTTTTTGAGTTCAAAGAAGTCCGGCATGCAGGAAAATTAAAATCATAAAATTTTGAAAACAATAATTCTATAGTCATTGAATTTTTAAATTACGTTCAAATACAAGCAGAAATGTCATTCGCTTATATTGTCAGAACAGCAGTTCAATCCTAGAGCGACTAAGTCGATTTTAAATAAGACTGCATTCAGCTTAGGATGAAAAACAAGCTGCAGTCTTAAATGAATCAAGACTATACACGAGCCCTCTGGTCTTTAAAAGGTTAAATATGCTTCCTAAAGAAAATGCATTAACTTTCCTCACTTAGTTTTGCATGAATGACAAGTTCGTGCATGTGCACACACGTAAATTGATCCATTACGTTCTCTGATAATGGTCGGTTTCTCTGGCACCCGAGCTGAGTTACATAGGACCTTAGTGGTAGGACTTGCGTGAAACTCACATTGGCATGATGTCACTTTGACAGTTATGAGCTGTCATCGTGCCTGATCAATTGATCTAAAATAGAGAGTCAGTCCATGGAGGTCATGTGACACACAGACGTGCATCGGCAGCGACTTATCCCATCACGCTGGCGCCAGTGAAAGGTCCCTCGATCATGTCACATGCACCCGCGAGGATCGATGCTCCTTGCTTGTTTGCAGCGTTGACTTTGATTTTTGGGCCAGCTTGAATGGAAGAGATGTATTGTAGTCCCGATTGAATTTCACAGAGAATCTGAAAACGAGAGAAAACCGTAGGCCGTATTTTTAAATGCGTTTTCATAATAGCTGCTTTCAAAATACGTGATGTATCCATGCTTTCAAGTTGACTCTTTAGCTGCAACAAGAGGCTTTAGATAATTGAATGAAAACTTAATCGAAAATTATGAACACAATATGTTAGTATTTAACACTACAATTCTCATACTTTCACATCAATAGTTTTCCTAAAAGCTAAACCAATGACGATGTTTTTACCATTTAGAATATGTTGAGAACGTTTTTTACAATTCTAAGTATATTCAGATTTTATTTTTAAAAATATTGAATGAGTATTAGAAAGTTATTTTATTATCAAATTTGCTTATTGCTGATAACTATAATATAGTTTCTATATATGTTCCAAATAGTTCATTACTTATTCTGTGAGCAGTATCACAACTGAATCGTCGTAGTAAACTGATTTTGTTATTTCAAGCTCGCTTTGTTACGCGGTGGTACCGCCAATGAATGAAAATTTCGAGCGGGAATTCTTAAAATTGAATATTTACCCTGTCTAAAATGTTGGGCCGTTTCATACAAATGCTATTGTTCTTCGCGACTTTTTTCGTTAAATGACTTACTTATCGTAGTATTAGAGCAGGACTGACTATGAGCTATTTTCTTGTTGTTTTCGCATACAATTGAAAACGAAGAAGTAACTGCTGAATCAAACCAAGTTATAAAAATGACTGAATTATTTATTTTTATGGATACCAACACTTTATGATTGTTGTCTCTTACGGAAGGAAAAAAACTTGGACGAAATCCCGTGTCCTATCTGAAGTATTAGTATGATCCTTTCTAATGAAATCATCAGTTCTAATACGGGTAAGGCCAGTCCATTCTATGTCTTTGGCTTAAAAATATTTACTGATTTATGAATTATAAATCGAAAAAAATTTAATGGTGCTCTTAAACCACAATTATATTATGTAATTTACAGCACATATAATATTAATAAATGGCCAGTGCAAACACTATATCATATGTCTTACATGAGTTGATTATAACCAGCCCGGTGCACGGTTGATATTTTCACCATTACTTAACTAGTCGTTCACTTCTTCAATCGTACCAAAAACAGGGAGAATGTTTTCTAAAACCTATCTTTTCTTTGACTTCATACACTTGTTTTGCTTGTGCCCGCTGTCTCCTGCAAAACCGTACCATTTTCAACTATACTGAATTTAAACTATTGCTCTTGGCTAGTCCACGTGTAAAGAGGCGTTTTCCTAATATTGATATGCAACATGTCACCGTAGGGGGAGCCATTAACTTAAACATTACATATAACATGTGGTATAAATAGCATCATGACCTGTGTACGATGGAGTCCAGATGGCGGTATGGAGAGGCCAGTTTTCTAACTGTCATCTAGGAGACCACGTTCCCGTAATGCTTTTTTGCTTTATCCAGTCCGGTCGATGACGTAGGAGTCTGAAGTAGACACTTGAGCCTAAGATCCCACATTTTAAAATTCTTTTCCGAGGCATGTGTACATTCTTGTGCTTGAATTACAAGAATTTGAACGTTTGCAGAGTTTTATGGCCTCATTAATTTGTGAACAGTTAGTACTTGTTCTTTGTACGCCAAGAAAGAAAATGACGAGGCCATTAATGCACAGCTGATAGTGTTAGTGTCACCAAAGTAATGATGCATTCTAAAGTGTAGTTGTTTAATCACACAAGTAAATTAAATTAAACTTACATTAATGACCTTACAGGATATTACCCAGGTAAAACTCAACGCCCTCATTTCTGTTACACCGTAGCTCATTCTCACTTTGCCTTCGAATTTTATTCTGGTTGCTAACAATATCATAGGTTCCTTGTTTGTTGAAATGAGTTCGCTTGTAAAATTATTTCGGGTGGAAACTATCACACTTAAACTAATTTTATTTTTTAGTGAATGGGAAAAGTGTAAAATCATGCAGATGCCGCTAAACAAAAAGAAATCCAGTTTCATTCAAAATTATTTTCCAGAATAGTTATTACATTTCAGAGAGTAAAGCTGTTATCCACAGCGATCGCAAATTCCTAATAATAATTTTGTTTTGAAGGCAAGGGCTTTTCCGCTGTTGAACAACCAAATAATTGCTCTGTGCATCCGAAAGCGATCGTGTCTCTGGTAACACCTGGTAAAAGTTACTGCTCCTGCTATCGACACGTCCTGGGAGCCAGCTATGTTCCCGTGGCACACTACAGAGCAGCATGTCCTGTGACCAAATCACTGACTGCCGAGACCAACTTTGTCGCCGCCGTGTTGATAAATTTATAAAATAATTGATAAAAACCCTTGGGTGGCGAAAACTTAACATAATTTTAGATGTTTCGGGAAAAAAAGCTAACCTGGCTGTTGTCACTGAATTCGCCTGTGCACAGCAGGTGGCGGCCTGGGTACCGGAGCTCCGTTGTGGACATTCACCCCGTGTGGAAAAAATAAGCTGTAAAATCATGATTGAAATTATGTGTATTGTTCATTTGTTACTAATGTTTGTTTGGTTTTAAGTAATCCGAGTCTAGCAATGAGGACTTATAGTCGTCATATAACGTTGGGATCTGATTAATTGGCTCATTTATTAAACGCTCGCGAACTTCTGCATTTAAATGAGAATTTATCGACCGTATTTCCTACATCGCCAGCAGAAAAGACTTCAGAAACGATTAACACATGCTTAAGCATCGGTAAATAAAGACCATAATCCTATAACCTTCCCTGAAGTCAATGTTGTATATTATATTGCTTTGTTAGGTAGTTAGATTATCACTATTCGATATTTTGGATTTTAGTAGTTGCACTAAATTTTCAAGTGAACATGTTCTTGCGGTCAAAAGTTTCAGCAAAAGGAAACACAACCTGATTTTGAAAAAACTGTTTCTTACTGGTTAGCAAATTGTAAAACTTTTTTGAACGCTAATTTCAGTAATTAGTCAAAGTGAATAGATCGGAAATAATATACTCGTAATTCATGTTAACAAACGTATACAATTTTCTTACGTGAGTCATTTAAAATAATGAAATTCAGATGCTTCGTGCTCAGCCGGAAAGCGGCTGTGACAATGATACGTGTAAATGAACGCAGGGGTAGAAAGTTATCAAATAACCAATTCACGCTTGAGGAATTATTTTTGGAAGGGATCTGTCATGTGTTCAAATAAACCTTGATAGCTGCTTCAATCGCTGCACATGTAATCAACTTTTTAAATATTTTCTCGCCGTTCCTTCTCTCATTTTACTCATTTTAGGCCTGCATTGTTCCTTGGGTAGCCTAACCTAGTTTTCAAAGCTCCTCACGACGCGGGGGCGACAGTTTCTCCTCTATCGTTCGGGCCTGCTGGGGTCGCATTTTTTGTCGGTCGGACCTGAGGTTGGAGATTTTCTACTCAGCTTGAGCCCGTTCTTGTCGACCACATACTTGAAGCAGCTACTCTTTTTTGTGTAATTGCCATTGAAACCGGACAGACAACGGAAGTAATATTTCCACGTTCGAAAATGACCGGCGCAGTCCGTGCTTATAAAAACTTGACGCTGATGCATTTACTGCAGTGCTTGCAGTGGTCTTATCGCAGTGTTGGGAAGTGAGAATAGAAAGCTGTATTTTTCATTTATATAGAAAAGGTGGATTTAACTAGTGACCAGTTTGATTGATATTAAAATCAAAGTGTCCCAATACCAGTACGAATCTGTGTTAAAAGTTAAGTTTTTTATCATGAGCGCCAGGTTGTGCATACAATAAACTAACATTTGTATTGTAATTCAGTAGAAAAAGTTTGGAGTCCTAACAGATTTTTTATTTCTCTAGAACGGCTTTCAAAAAGCGTCTAAAGTATGTCCCGTACACCGACAGACTAAAGACTTAGCGTTCAGTAAACATGTTTTCCTTTAAGAACTTGCAAGCTCAGAATTGAGAAAAATCTAAGTACCTACATATTTTACACGAGAATGAAAATATGTACTTAGGTTTCATTTTTGATCGTGAGGATGACGAGTACCATTTACACCAGTCACATCGTGTCCATAGCACAAGGCGCCCGAGGTTGTGGGTTGTTGGCTGCTGCAGCGTCCTGGTTCTGCCGAGGAGATATCGTCGATGCCAGTCACAACTGCTACAAGTGGCTTCTAATTGGCCGACAGGCTCCAGTTACGAGCTCACGTTGTTCATCTGTGTTGCACCATTTAAGGCAATCCGAAAATTCAAAGTAACTGGGCTCACAAGCTGGAAATTAGTTATGTTGTAGCAAAACCCGGTTTAGATATGTACGAGTACAAGCACATTCATTTTTTCAATGTTCCGGAATGAAAATTGTATCGTATATTTTGTACTCAAATGTGACAAAATTGCTGCACTTAAATGACGCATTACGACGCCCGTGTCGCTTCAGGTTCTCCTTCAGGACATTTGTGCCGTGAAGTTTGCGTTCTATTACAGTCAGAGGGTGTAGCAGTCTGGGACTGGCCAGTGAGAAGCGTGTTCTCTAGAGCTTCCATTCGTGATTACCTGTTAAAAATCCCACAGGATTTCTGCTGATGTGAGATCACGGAATACGATTGTGATGTTGAGACAGATTAACGCTGTGAAATAACTGAGCGTGGCATACGCCAGGCTACAACGGTGTACGCCCAGAACCTCGCACCTTGAGTGTTAATTGTAACACACTATAGCGAGCCCCACTCTTACGCATGCTGACAGCGCTGCAGACTTTGCCGCATTCATCACCTCTGTGCTGCCTGGCACCAGCAATTCTTTGTTTGCATCCATACCTGTAGGGTTCTAAAGTTCCATTCATAATACCATGGTATTTCAAGATTAATTCGTTCTCAAACTGCAGGCGTGGCAGTTATATAATTCCTCCGTGCGGTACAAATGACGTCACACACGTAGTGTCATGTGCAGCTGATGCTGCTGCAGATATAGGTCACTCTATTCAAGCGTGCCTGATGATATAAACAAGCGTGGATGATAAATGTTGCTGTTATTTCTGATATGCGCTGTAAAATTGTAGGTATTGTACATGAATAATTTATTGTCAGGAATCAGGTATCCGTAACTGCTAGACTTGTTTTGAGTTTTCTTTAGGCTATTAAACCATTTTCCCATCGTTTTCCATAATGATTTAAGTGACATACAATGCTCCCTCTGGCTGACAAAGAAAAAGCAGGAAGGTCGTTATCATGTCAATACTTCTAGAATGAACCGTTAGTCGTGGGTTATATATGCGAGCGCATAGGACGTTGTTTCAGAATGAACCCTTCTGAGGGTGTTTCTTACACGGGCCATGCAGTGTACCTTGTAATTTTCTTATTCTTTAAAGGAGTCTTTTGTTGGAGAGAAGAGTGAGTTTTTATACAGGAAGAAGGTTCCAACCAAGTGGCCTCAGGGTTTGAATGAGCAGAAAATAGCGTCAGACTTCGAGACCCAAAACGGCGTGGTCCGCTCTCTCTCTCTCTCATGTTCTTTCTCTGTCTGAGCAAAGTATCAGCATTTTCTGACGTCAATGAGGAATGTTTCTTATGTACCAAGACAAAATTGGCTCATAAGAGAGAGCTTAATTTACATCTGTGCTAAGACATAATTAGCTAGTTGGAGAGAGCTGTGTGTGTGCATAACAACTGCTCGCTACGTTCATGTATGATGTAAAAAATATATGAACGAACTTTGTGGCAAATTTGTGTTTTTGTGCTATTCATGACATCTAACCGAACAGCAACAGCATCGTACCAGCAATCACTGCAGTAATTGCTACAACTAGAGCAGTACCTACCAACCTAAGTGTCTGATTGCACCTGATAAAGCACCAGCAACGCTCCAGCACTCGCATCGTATCAGCACCACTACACCAGCACCACCACCCAGCACCAGCAATGCACCAGGACCCCCATCGTACCAGCACCACTACACCAGCACCACCACCCCAGCACCGGTAACGCACCCGCAACGCTCCAGCACCCTCATCGTACCAGCACCACCACACCAGCACCACCACCCCAGCAACAGTAACGCACCAGCAGTGCACCAGGAGCGCACCACCACCTGAGTATTGGGGCCGCGGGGTCGCGCACCGCCGGCTCCGTTACGTGAAGGAAGGCGGGTTCGCACGATGTGCTGTGTGGTCGCAATCATCACGCCAACGCTGCCACCTCACACCGCGCCGCGCTTCTTAATATTATTGCCTTCTCTTTCCTCTGGCCGGCCGAATACGACCGTGGTGATTAGTCAAGTGTATCAGGCGTACAAGGCGAGGCTGCCAAATAATGCCATACCCTCGCTTGGGTGGAAAACTCAAGAAACTTGGGAGTTTTCATTATATGCTGGCTTAAATATGCTGTTCAGTGTCTTTTCAGGTAAAGTTCTTCAATTTGAAATGTCTACCATGCTTGTTCTGATGAAGTTGTCCAGTGTACCTGTTCAACCAGGGCTGTTTTATGTCCCCGCTCATGCATCCCTGTTCGGGGGATGCATAACCGTTCAGTCAGCTCGTGCAGGCCGTGACGGCAAACCTGGCGACGTGTATTCATCATCTCTTCTTTTCGCCGCACGTACAAGCTGGTTAGAGAATCAACGATTAATCAGTATTCAAACGTGTGAATTCTTAGTTGAGTGGGCCGCAAAAAGTGTGGTGTTATTATTCATTTTTTACCAATTGAAAAACCGAATGGTGTGTCTTTTGTATGTGACTGATTTTCGGAATAAACAATTTTTCTTTTTTCTTTCCTTCTTTCTTTTCATGTTTATGTGTCTTTGATGGCATACTTCGATTTTTGGACAATCTTTGAAGACTCTTATAATGTGGATCGTAGATTGAGGTCCTCGATGATTTGCTCTCAACGAAATTTCTGTACCAAATTTCTTTCCGTTGATAAATGATACCAGTTGATTTTACCACGAAATATAAGGAGCAGAAGAATAACTTTGTGAATTGGAAAGACCTTAAACATTCTCAATTTTGCATTAGGGCGGGCACTTTATTTAATCACTTCGAAGGCGTCCCATAAGCCACAGCAAACTACTCCCTCCAGTCAGCAATGACTGTAAAACGTTAGATAATTTTGATTTTTGACCGCAAGACACTATGTCTCTAATTAATCAAACTTTAACACAGAAAATAAAATGTTCTTTGTCTTATTCGTGCTTGTTGAGGTGTAGAGCGGTGAAATTTGGGATAAGGTGGTATAACAGCAGCTATGAATCGAAGGTGACTTTCATCAACAGTTTTAACAACGTTCATTTCAACCTGATATTCGGAGCTGATTTTACTTTTTTATAACTCTTCCGCTCATCAATAATTTTTCATTCTGAAAGTTTCCTTGGAAAGCTGCACCTTGAATTGCGATGACCCTTCTTGGTGCCAAAGCTGCTCTGTTTAGAAGGTCCGTGGACCGAGACTCAGTAGAAAAGGGCTCTGGGACAGGCTTCCGTACCTTCCAGTGCAGTTTGATAGTGAACTATGAAATTAATATCATTCGCATACATTTTTTATTATAAATCAAATTTCTGCACTTTCCACCTACGAAATGTGATGGGCGAAGATTAGCTTGTCACGGGCGCATATCAGTTCCATGTGCTTCTCTTTTTTGGGGTGACCCGACTTCTGAACCTAAGGCTTAAGGCTCGATGATTCACATAGGCTTACTCCAGCTGAGCAATCAGAATACCTTGTTTTAAAAGAGTTACACCGGCATCGCATCAACACCCAGTGGCTCATTCCAACGTTGAAAGTTTCTTAGGTTCCACCCTCACAATTTCCCGAGTTATTTCTGCCGCTTTTTGATACATTTTGTCGATCCTTGATGAAAATTATCCTTTCCATTTTCACTTCGATTGTTTGTGAAGAACAAACCGCGGATTAGATACGATCAGCTGATACTTATCGGGTAATTTGTCTTCAAAATTCATGAGACATCTTCAATTTCTGGAAGTAACGAAAGCATAGAGGGTATGGACGTAAACCTTAACGCTATTTTTTGTAGCTTTCATCATCAGCAACCTTTTTTTAAACTTTAAAAGTATTTCACAATGCTGAAATTGGAAAAATAAATTTTGATGGATAACCTAACGTGGACATACTCATGAAAATCTACAGTGAATATTTGTGCATAAAACTATGTAAAGCTTTGCTTCTGGCAACGGATCTCTATGATTAAAATCTACACTCATCTTTAATCAACTGAGTCCTTGTAGAACGTTCTAATTTAGAGCTGCAGAGGGCAACAACACGGGCTGCACGTAAGCGAAGCAACTTTCTCTGGTAACCGGTTACGCTTGAAAGATCTCAGCGGAGGACCTCCTCAGCTTGCCGATTTTAGGTCAGTCTGACTTTCCTACCCTGTTCCAAGACCCGATTTTGGTGACTGGAAGTTCAGACGCACTGCATGCGAGGTGAATGTTAAAATTTTGAATTGTCGTCTCAAAATTTTATGTTGGAAAAAAGTTTTGGTTAATTGGTAAAACGTTTGTTTGTGGTTGGAATGACGTTAGTAATTTGTGATTTGTTTGTTGCTGTTGAAATGTAGTGATGGTCAACATTTAAGGTATAAGTAATTCGTGTGTACATATCGCTTATTTTTCGCCACTAATGATTAGAATGTGAACGGAGGTTGAGCTTATAACCTTTCACACTGTAGGAATCAAGGTTACTAAGAAGAAAATATTTGTCCGTTATCGAAGATTAACGAAAATTAAGGCTTAAGGTAATAGCCATTTGTGAGATAGCGAAAGCTCTTTTTATTTTTCCTTCAAATAAATGCCTCTATCACCTTTTTTCATTTTAATACTATTCACAGCCTCTTTAACGTCTTCAAGAAGGCTGGAAAATTAATAATAGGAAAAATTATTTTGCGTAGTCCATTGTAACCTACCATTTCGTGAAAATTGAAAAAAATATTTATTCATTCTCTTAGCCATTCATATGTCTATAAGACTTTTTTATCGAAAGCAAATCTGAATCACAAACTTTAATTTTAGCCGGATGGGGCTAGCACATCCAAGCAGCTACTTTCATGCTATTTGTTATTATATTTTCTAGACTTGTCCAGATCCATTTTAGACTGGTGGCTTCAGCTGGAGAATTAATTAAATTAATTTTAGTCTTAAATGTATACCTCATTTTTATGCGTATTGCTGATCGAGATGTAAAGGACATACCTGAACAATTCGTCCAGCAATATTGATACAGTATAACATGACATAGAAGTTCTCGTAAATAACTTCAATTGATAATTTATCATTGTAATCGATGATTATGTAAAAATAGAACAAATCTTCCCTACTCACCATTCGAACATGTTTAACTGAACCACAGTAATCTGACGGTTCTCCAAGGTGCAAAGATTGATTTATTCGTCACCCTGCAACCCATTTGAGTTCTATGCAAGTCACTGGAGCCCCCAATTCTAAAATTTCAAAATTTCAGTCGTTACAAGTTCCATCTTAACTGAATTTTTAAATATAATTGTCGTATGTTCCTATCAAATATTTGATCAAATTTTTAAAGATCAAATAATCATAATTTTTCATAGCGATCACCAACTACTTTGAGAGAGTTCTTATTTCATTAGTTCTCCGGATGATTTCAACGTGTACGTATTTACGTATTTCAACGTATTTTAGGGTTTCCGTCGCTTTTTCTTGTTTATTAGCATTTAGAACTTGATAGCCATCCTTTTTAGTATCCAAGATTTCATCTTGCCTGCAATAACTCACTTTCCCTTGTGTCGATGTCAGCACCAGCACGTAGTGTGTTCCATGAGGACCAAACGTCCGGTGGCCTTGAGATGCTCTCCTCGTACCGCCCCTGGGCGGTTGCCGCGACCCAGCCGAAACTTTCTCCCGGATCTGGTCCTCAGGAATGCCCGACAAAGCCAAGCCACGCATTTCCTTATCGTTCCCTGTGTGTTTACCCAGGCACCAGCGCCGACAATGAATGGATGAGATGCCGAGCAGTGCTTACCCTCTTTTCAATACAGTCCAATTGCTTGGGGACTGATTTTCTGTCAAGGAAGGTAAATGTTCAATAGAATGTACGATTTACTTTATACATATTCTCAGTATTCGCATATTTCAACGCAATGGCGTATTCGCAATGATTATACGCCTGGATTTGGATAAAATTCAACTTTATATTGAAGTCTAACATTTGCCCAAGCCGAAGTGGAGTTCAATCTCTCCATTATCATTTCACTGCAAATATACACATTCCGGAAACATAGAACTTGAACTTCGGCAGTGACTAGACCTGAGCAGAGAGCTAGAGAGTTGTATTCATGGTGAATACCGGAAGTTAACACTTTGCAGCCATGTTTATTTTTTATTTGAGGAAAAATAGTATACGAAATTTAAATTGTTATCATTTTTTGTATTCTTTGCATTTAAAACAGAAGCTGTCATGTTTGAAGAAAAATGTAAGTTATAAGAAAAAAGCGACCTTTACTTTAAACAATTTAAACAGTTAGTTACTACAAGCCAGACATCTGTTGAAAAACTGTAGACATGAATTTTCTAATACTATTCCAATGGACAATTTTAAATATAGCTACTTGTGAGCTCGGATAAGTTCTATGACGTCTAATGCATCCAATAGAAACCTTATTCTATAGCATGCATAAACATATATATTACTATAGACAGGAAACATACATATATGTCTAAATATATATATAATGTAATACACTTATCCTCAACGTACACAAGACTGAACGTACTGAAAGGATAAAGTATGGTTGGAACTTTAAAATTTCACGATGTCTAGTCAGTGGTAAGTTGCCCACTCTATAATACTTATAACTAATTTAGTGAGATTAATATACAGCCTTGGAGGAAAGGACTAAACTACCTTAAAATACACATGTAATACGTGTTATTTATGCATGAAATCGTACGGTTGCCTTGCGTGAACAATATGCAAACAATTAGTCAGTGAAATACAGTAAATAAAAATGTAAGGAGATTACTTATGTTCCATAATTTTATCTCCTAACGTAATGTGAACAACAATTACCTCTTTGAATAACTTTTAAAAGATGAGCGACAAAGTGAAAAGCAGTTTAATTATTTTTCACTTTTATCACTTTCTGAATATTCTGTCTATTTACTAAATATGTATTGGTACTAGAGGGAAAATACAATTGCTTAACATTACCTAGTACTCAACAATTTTTCGAAAACTTGAAACACATTCTGTCTTTTGAATCATAATCATCTACACGGGTTCACCTAAAATCGCTTTATTGTAGTCTGAAACCGTGCTACTTTAATTTTACAAACACACATTCTTATATTTTAAAAGCTTCACATTCCAAGATACAAACAAGCGTATCTTCGCAAGATGTCCGGTTACCAATAGGAACTGCGCGCTTCAATCTGGTGACAATGTGTTATACCTGTCACTCAGTATGGTACGTAAATACACGATGTAATTATGAATTCCCTCTGCGTATTCGCGTTATAATACTGTGATTTTTGTAATGGCTTAAATAGGAGTATAGACGCTTTAACGGACTGAATTTTGTAAAACTCACTACAATAATGTTAACATATTCTTAAACTTCTAGCTATTGTATCTTAAACTTCTAGCTATTGTATTAAAGTGCGAAAAAACTACATATTGTGTGGAGCTTTGCTGACTTTATATACTATGAACGCACTGTTACAAATGAAATTTATGTTGAATTAGCCGTTTGAATGTGCGTGGAAGTTAGTAAAGGACTTTGTAGCACAAACTGTGGGAATGAGCTCCATGGAGCGCTGTTTGCATTCCCACTGTGCGCAGTTCGCAGAACGGTCAGGAATGACTGGCAAATTTGGTGCAGCACAACTTTTTCTCACCAGAATTTCGTTGTACTCGTATGAAATGAAGGGCGCAAATTTTGTCGGCGAATTAGAGTTGCAGATCAGTAGAAAAATCAGGCTTTGGCTTCTATTCTTCAGACTCTTGGAGGACCTTTTTTATTGTATTTCAAGATGAGAACCATTCTTCACGAACAGAATGTGAATATTCTTTATAGTGCATCTCATACAGTATATTTACGGGAAATTTGGTGTATGCACTATATCATTATTAAATAATTGAATAACAGGGTCTTATGGTAGATAACAGTTAAAGTTTATGCGATTATGCCGAGCTTCCAACTAAGGTTAAATTCACTCGCGTCACACTTCAACATGTTTTCTCATGCATGTGAACATGCTCGGTAATGGAAGTTATCGTGGAGGGCACATTAACAATTTTGATTGATGGTACTTATTTTTGTTAGAGAACGCTTTCGAATGTTATGCATCTGCGACCAACTCCTACATCATTACGATCTGTTGTCGCCCTTCACATGCTTTTGTCTCGCAACCCCAGCCCCCGTCCATAAACTCTGCGACAGTTACAGATTTCTAATCTGATTCGCTTTGTTAACTTCGACTCTCAGTTTCACGTTCACGAATCCCGTTAGAGATCAGGCCTCACGCCGTGTTATAATTCTACAAGAATTATGCAACTCGAGCATTACTGCCTCCACTCCACATCCTGCGAGCTTTAGTGCACGGTGGCTGAGCAGTTACGAGCTGAGCCCGCGTTCTGTGCGGAGTTACAGCACCCAAGACGACTGCTGCTCGTGATAGAGGAGGCCTACGTGCACCGAGCAGAATTGATGATAATGAGCAAAAAAGAAAAGGGATGTTCCACTGTAAAAATCGGTAAAGAAACAACTGGAAGTTTTGCACATAGGGCTGTTTGTTAATGATTGTGTTGAAATTTTAGTGGAGATAAATTGAATTCGTCGATTGTGAAACGAAGAATATAATTTTTAAAATCTGTGTTGCATACATAGAGTAATGAGTGATTATTTATATTTATCATGAGATCAAACGGGGTGCATTATTTGGCAAATCTCAAGTATTGTATCATATTTTGAATGGACCTAAAAATAATTGTATAGTTCATGCGTGAAAATGCCATGCATGCTCGCATCTGTGCCTGACATTGAATTTTTTCCATTTCATTTTTCGTCATTAATGAACGCTTACATTTTTTTAATCTTCAAGGATTAACTTTTTATCATCAAAAGTGTAAAGTGATGGCTGAATCGTTGAGTGGATATTTTTTTAAAATTCATGACTTCTGTCGGCTATTATGGTAAGCAAAATAAATTTGTTGTACCCAATATCGGTAAAGTTTCTCATTATAGTTAACAGAAAGTTTATGCAACGTTGCCATAACTCCCAACTAAGTTTAGTTAAACAAGCGTCAAAGTTTAATTTTAAGATGCACAGTCCAAGAAATCGAAACAATGCTTCGAAATATATGTAAGAATTAAAATATTTTGTTTCAAAACAGCTCAGACTTCATTTTCATAATTGGAATTCATAATTTACTCAAAATACAACGGTTGAAGAATTTTTTGCATTGCTTCTGTTACACTTATGTAATCTTACGAGATACACAAGAACCACATAAGTATATTGTAATAAGTTAGCAATATAAACTAAGCAAAAAGCAAAAATTTAATACGTGAAAAAAAAGCAAGTTCATTTTGTATAAGCTTTAGCATCTTTTTGCAAATTGGAAATTTGTTGACGGAGAAGAGGTTGTAAGAAACTCCCGTGGGATACTTCTCAATCATTAATTACCGAAGTATTACGTGACTTAGTCACAACTCATTATTTTTTGAGGAATTACCGCATCCTGTTTCTGCATCGATCATTTCGGAGGGCCACGCAAGACGTGCGGCCATGAGACAGAATTGCCGCCATTTCTTCGGTGCTCCGTCGCCGCACTTTCACCAACCGCCGGAAACTGGCGGCGGAGGCCTCTCCTTGTGACGCCCGCTGAAGGCGGATGTTGCGCACACCATACTCTGTTGTGCAGAGGAACTATCTTTTTTATTTTGTGTTAATTGTGCTACTTAACTAACTCAGGGCTCAGGGATTAGCATACGCTGCGATGTAAATACGAGTAACATAGTTCACTGTGTAATTGACCTCATCGTGCAGACATTTGCCTGTACAAAGGTTTGACTTTTTAGTCCAACAAAGCCATGAAAGTTAAATGTTTTAAAATATACTTCCAAGCGAGTCATATGATATATATTTGACCCTGAATACAACCAAATGCATTTAATTTTCAAGAAGAATGTTAGTTAAGCATATGTGAGCCAAGTGAAGTCATCAATAGACCCAGATCTGCTCCCGAGACAGGGGTTGCGACTTCTGAATTACACTCCACTTTATGCCATTTTATGGTACAAACTGGGTTTATCGGATTCTCTTTGTTTTTGAGTGTAGAGAAGTGTGTTTTTTAATATGCGAAGAAACATTGTATTTTTGTAGTAGGAGTCTTTATTGCAAGCACTTACTTCACACATACATCAGCGGATTGTGTGGAGGCAACGCGTCTGAGCATAATTGTTTACTCATTGAATTCTCTTCTCTCGGTTACACTCGTCATCGTTGTGTGACATATACTATCAAGTGTTGTTAGTATATCACTTTCTAAATGGAAAGTATTCCCTTCCATCATACAATGAAGCATTCTCCAGTATTTGCACACGATATTCATGAGTTTGTCATCAGTGAATAGTTAGTTTCACTTTATGTCATGGATCTCCAGTCCAACTGAAATTCTCTACGACAAATATCGAAGCTCGTAATCAATTTGGGATAGTCGACATGTTCAATTCTTTAGCAGATGTAGAGAGCATTGACTTTTGTAATGAATAAGTATCATTGTTTTGAACACTTATCTCACCTGACTGCGATTTTACTGCAAGAGTTTTTTTCGTGCTGTTTGAGAAGCAGTTCTCACTGAGTTTTCAAGTTTCCAAACAGCTGAGATGATTTTACAAACTAAGTACTGTGTAAATTTCGTTGAATTGATCTCTAAAGCAAAATAGAATGATCGGTTCTGTCCATCAACTTCATTTAACTATACACGTGCACGTATAACTATACACGTGCACTATACACGTATACATAACTCCTATAAAATAAAGTATTGCACTTCATGTTATCAAGTAGCTTAAACTGTACAACAGAAAGAAATAAGGCTCAAGGAACTATTAATGATCCCAAAATAGCTCGGCTTCCTATTATCATATCTTTTGCAATGTGAATGAACATATCGACGAAAATAAATTAAAATTTTACCATCACTGCAAAGTAACGAAGATTTTTTTCGAATACGAACGAAAAATCTCAAATAACTCAGTCAAAATAACTAAGTTCTGCTGAGTCAAAAATCTTTTTGATTTGTAACCTTTCACTAATTTACTTGACAAGTTCTGCATTAAAACACGTAAGAATGAGTAGCGGCTTGGATAGATCTGAGGTACAGTAAGGTCTTTAGTGAGTGTTGTATGCAAAGCGGTCGAGTAAAAGTGGGAGTTGCAGCAATTCAAAGAATCGGAGGCGCCTCTCACTGGGAGCGCATCACGCACAGCGGGGCTTCGACCGTCACGCTCTGCGGCCTCAGAGGTAGCGCCGAGATCAGGGACTTGAGTTCTGCTCCTGGTCTTGCTTCTGTGATGATCAGCCCCTGCGTTCTGCGTCTGGTCTGGGTTTTGTGATGATCAGCCCCTGGTTTCAGCACCTGGTCTGGGCTTTGTGATGATCAGTACGTGAACTCTGCTTCAGGTCTTGGTTTTATGATCGTCTGGACCTGGATTCTGCGATTGGTTTTGGTTTTGTCATGATAAGCATTTGAGCTCTGTCCTCAGTCTTTGGTTTGTAATGGTCTGCACTTGGGAAATTACTACAGCAGGAACATGGCAGTCATGAAAATTAATCATCACGTCATCGGGTGTAAATGATATGCACTACAATTAGACACACGCTTGGGGGGATATGACCAAGTTGTCTAGTAGGCAGATTTATCAGCCAGGATGCGTTTGAAGATTTGGAGATAACTGCTCTTGTGAGCAATTATAAAGAAAGAAAGAAAGAAAAGAAAGAAAAATCGTTTATTCCGAT
>VOMN01092581.1:0-34109 GCA_014899125.1 Orchestia grillus
CATAGTGTTGAATCTGCCTATTCGTTGCTGAGTTATTGACATTCAAAGAGAGGGTTCGGGTTTTTACAGCCCATCCTGTATAGTGGAATGTTCATTACTCATTTGCAACCACCATGGGCAAAACTTTAACTGTTTCAATTGAAAAGCTATTACTTCCAGTCGGTCGAAATTGAATGATTTCAATTAGTATATTTTTCTATAAATACTAACTTTTGCTTCAAAACCTAACTTTTGCCATCGTTGTTGCCGTACCGTGCCACATTTTCTGTAAAAATGTCCAGAAATTAATTCACTGGAAGGGAAAATTGTTATTTACGTTAGAAAGCTATTATCGGTGGTCGGGGTGTGATGCTTTTCTGTTTTTCAGGGCTTCTTTAATCAAGCACCGAGCTTCGTTCATCAAGGACGTGCTAACTCTGTCAATACTCGACTAACGTTCGTTAGTTCTGTCAATACTCGACTAACGTTCGTTAGTCATTTTCAAAAATCTTAAAATTGATTACAGCGTTAATTCTAATGTTGCCTTAGTTATGTCGTTCGTATGCAAGACATTGGTCAAAAATCTAGGTTTTGGAACAATAGGTAATTTTTATTTGTCTAACATCGAGAGTAGTTATTTACTTTCGTATGACCGAGTTTTGATCTTGATTAATTACAAGATGAAATTTTACCGTATTTTGTACTTTAGTATGACCAATTACTGGTCTCCATTCATTATGAGGTTGAACTTTACTCTACTTCTACGTTATATTCCACATGCTGTAGGAGATATAACGTCCTGCTAAGTTAGCTGTGTGCTGGGCAGGTTTTGATGGCAGCGACAATTGAGTTCTACGAACGGTGCCACCGTTCCATGTAGGCGAGCTTTACTTGGAATAGAATACGTCAATAAGAACGAACTAAGTAAACATTTCTTGGGTTTATAATTATAGTGTAGGTATAATAGAATTAGTTATGTATCGTATAATCGTGACTAATAATGATGTGCCGGCAGGTTCACGGTGCTGGTGGCCTTCCGTGACAGCATCAAGGAGACGGGAGACATGGCTGGCCAGCATGAGCTCATAGCTGAGGACCTCAACCAACAGATCGTGACGAAATTGCACGAGCTCATCAAGGAACTCAAAGAGGAGCGCAAAAAAGTTAGACTTTATTCTTAGTCTCTAAGTCGAGTGGGGCTTTTTGTCTGCATTTTATCTCAGACGAGTCTCGTTTCTGGATCGAAGAGACGCGTTTTTACGGAAGTTCGTGGCTCATAGGAACTTATTCTGCACCTCGTATCTCTGTGGCAAACCATGCCTGATAGAGATGATCACTTTACCATGAGAGGCAACGTCCAGCGACTTGGATTTGTTTATATCGCGATGCAACTCCCATCGCCTATTTGCGTCATAGTTAATAGATCCACTTGTCCTGTGTGCCTGCCTCCGTTTGCGGATACAATTTACTTTCCCAGTCAACTTTTTGTTCGGCAAACTCCTTCGCTGGAAAAAGCACACCCTCACTGCTTTGTGTCTGATCATCTTTGTGTCAATAATGCATTTTTTTCCGAATAAACCCCTTGGAAATTGTTTTAATCATTTTTAATATTTGATGAATATCCTTGAAATGCAGTTTTTGTATGATTTTCTTACATTAAAGTGTGTGCTGGCTTTTCAGTTAGCTTTTAGTGGCGATTTTGTTCAGCGTTAATAGTCTAATTTAATGTTAAATTTACGAATGAAAGATTTATTTTTTCTTCTACTTTTTAGTGAAGACGCAATCACATTAGAACTAGGGGTAACCCCCTCATAAGTTTTTCCGTCTTTGACGTAAAGCTCTGAGACAACTTTTCATTCCAACGAAATTCAAGTTCTTAGTTTTTTCCTTTCGACTACTTTTGCATTTATCAAGCAAGCCAAGTATGCAGGTAGTTGGTACCTATGATCTAGAGGTTCGGCAGCTACATTTCTCAAATTTCTTGGCAGAATTTGGCGGAGGGCGCGCGGCTACAGCAGCAACTGTCAGCCTCGCACCAGCAGCTCGAGAAAGCTAAGAAAAATTTTGAAAAGGCCTTCAGAGAAGCTGAAAAAGTGAGTCATTGTAAAGTACTCCAACAATTTCATGGTGTGTGGTCGTGTCTGTCGAAGGTGGTTTAGTTTTTAAGGAAAATACTCTATGTCCTCTACAGTACTTCCATTTTAGTCGACTTACTTTTCATGTGATCGTCAATTACTACTTTCCGATTCAGTAACTACTCAGGGTTATAGTTGACAATGAATATTGTATCATTTTTTGCTCTTATTAGGTTAATTCAAAACTTCCGAAAACTCTAGAAACTTTGTATTGAAAGTTATACGTTGATTTTCTTTTCAATGTATGAAAATCTTCTCGCTGCGACGTCGCTGAGTTACCACCGTTCCAAATTTCAGGCCCAAGACAATTTCCAACGAGCTGATGCTGATCTAAATCTTTCGCGCGCTGAGGTAGAGAAGCAGCGTATGAACCTTAGCATCAAGAATCAAAATAGTGAAGACTACAAGAACGAATATGCTAATCAACTGCAGAAAACAAATGCGCTTCAAGTGAGTACCTACCTCTTAATTTCCTGTATTTGTAAATAGGAAAGGATAATGAGAAATTTCCTGATGTTTAGAATTTGAGTTGTAGTGTACTCTACACATTCTTATTAGTTTTTTTCGTAACTTTATCTTCATTGATCAACAAGGTCACGCGTATTAACGATATTTAATACTGAATCACATATTTTAGGTCACTAGTAGTTAAACCTTTCTTAGTACTATTCTGTTTTGAATTTGCAATGCAGTCTCAGTTGCATCTAATGACCTATCAGTTTATGTTGCACGAGCTTCATTGTCCTAAATATTACATTTGGAAGATATTCTGTATGATATCCTAATTATTATTATTATCATGGTTAAATTAAATTGTTGAGGCACTTCTGACTATACTTGAATCGCTATGTAGTTTTTCTAATCAAGCTTATTTTTTTCCTACAGAGCGAGCATTATAGCACTCTACTACCAAACGTGATGCAGAGTTTTCAGGAGCTGGACATGAAGAGAATAAAAGACTTCAAAAACTTGTTAATACAGAGCACAGAAATCGAGCGTAGCGTATATCCTATACTAAATAAATGTCTGGACGGGATAGTCAAGGCAGCAACGAGCATCGATGAAGCTGCGGTAAGCTGTAGTCTTGCAATTTTCTGGAGATCTTGAGTAGTCATCCTGTAATGATTGACTTGAAGGATTGTAAACACATCTATGACCAGAAAAGCAGCGTGTGTGTTCAGGTTACTTTTTGAATATCACTTTTTTCTTTGAAAGGATACAAGTCTAGTGCAGATGCTTGAATAGAGTCCAAAGCGTGTATAAATACAGGAATTTGGACTGAGCTGGATGTTTCTCTCATAATCAGCCCCTGATAGTTATAATGAATATATTTTTGTACAGGATTCAGAGGCGGTGATCGAGAAGTACAAGTCGGGCTTCTTTCCGCCTGGTGACGTGCCATTCGACGACCTTAGTTCTAGCAGGCAGAACGGCAGTGACGGTGACAGCAACTCTCTTCCAGGCCACAACACTTCCAACCACTCTACCCCGGGGTGCGACTAATAACCTAATAGTAGTAGTGTTGGTAACATAAATTTGCTAGCGCAGCGGAACTATCACCGCATCGGTCTGAAGGTTCAAGGGGAAAATGGTTGCTAGTGTGAAGGAACTAAAGCCTCACTTTCGATAGATTAGGTGGCAACAAAGAAAGAAAGAGACGAGCATCACACGTACGAGGTAAGCGAATTCCTCGACTTACCATTGAATTGTCCCGTAATTTGCTCTACATATTGCGTGTGATGAATTTTTGCTTATCGTAATTTTAGTTCTCTCGACAATAGCCAGCATGAGGCAAGAACTTAGAACGTTTAGCCAAGAAATGAAGAGCATTTCTAGTTGAATCTAGGTTTTCCTTCTGATTTAACCCGTATGATATTACATTGAACTAAAATATGTAGCACCTATTCTATTCCATTTTATTACTATCTTCAACAAACTTTTCTTTCTTTAATTCACTACTCTTGACATGAAGGAAAATGAAGTTTTGCCTTGTCTAATGAGTCGAGAATGATGATAAAGCTGCTATTTCACGAATTTAATTTTCTCGCTCAGTTCGTGTTACACACTGTTCTATCTGTGATTGCGTGGAAGCAATTGAGGTTCTAAGCCACGTCTACACTATCAAACTCTCAATCAATCACGAACTCGCAAAACGCCAACAAAAACACAAACTCTTCTGAATCGTGTCCAGACTGTGCATTTGGCTATATGAAGTTGTACGAGTGCAGAATGAAACAATTTGAAACAATCAATGTAAACAAACTACTTTGCTCCTTGAATACGTGTATAGAGTTAATGTATAATAGTAGTTTAATTTTATTTTTTCGCAGTTGTTAGTCATGTAGGTGTTATTTTTATATAAGTAATGGAGTTTTTACTCGTGTTTGAAAATCTGAAGTCGTTGATTTCCTGGCAATGCCATGCCGGCAGGCTGCTAACTACTATTTATGCAGCTGCCAGCTACTGCTAGCTTTTATTCATGCTAAATTAACTAATCCTTAATTTGAATTGGTTCATAGGAGATTATTAAGCTATAATCAACTGAATAAATTACCAAAATAATCGTTTGCCATCAAATCAACAATTCATTTGCACGATAAATACACAAACAACCGAATGTTCGCTGTTTCTACGAAAGTTTGTGCTCGAGTTTTCCAACCTGATGGAAAACACAAACACACCGATATCTGCAAGCCCGTGCAGTGTTTTTGTGTTCTCGGAGAGTTGTCGAACACGAAATTTGCTCGAAAGATTAATAGTGCTGACGGGCCTTTAGTAACCGCATCCAACATTCGTGCGTGAAATTTTTCTTAACAAATTCCCAAAAGTCAATTTGTAACGCTGTGGATGGAAGTTGAGGACATGATACGCAAAGTTCCATTATTAACTATCATTTGATCTTGGGGTTACACCCACCTGTATTAAGTTATTCTCTGAGTTAGAATATTAAGTCATGTACTGTGTTAGACTCCAGTACCATACAGCAGCTCTAAATCTCAAGTGGTCTTGAAGTACTGATCAAATACGTTGACAGGTATCCTGCTCATCGATCGGAGACTGTCAAAGGCACCATATCGGCCGCCAGACTACGAAAGAGAGCCAACTTGTTCACCGGTCTCTTCGGATCTAACAAGGTGAGCAATTTTTTTTATGTCCATTTCATCTTTATTGATTCGTTGTATCCAGTCATTTTTTCAATGTTAGAGTGATGCTAAGAAAAATGAGCTATTACATCTAATGGCCATCTTTCTTGGAATGTTTTGAAAGAGCTCTTATTAGCTGTGACTTATCGTGCACCACTACAATTAATACAGTGAATCTCTGTTAATTTATCTTTGAAGATTGTGTTCAGCTGACACGCACCTCAGTTATTTATAAATTTTGTGCCTATATTGTGCACTTTTTTCAAGAAAGCGCTCTTTCTTGCAGACCCATTCTGATCAGATTGTGACTTCGCTCTCTTTTATTCGCTTTTAGCTGTTACATGGAAAAATTACCGTGAATTGGATCCTCACTGTAATATCTGTTTAGTGCGCTTTTGTGTCGTGGTCGTGCATCTCCTGCCTAGTTTTTTTCTTCGCGTCTTTCGTTTGGATGAAACTTATTTACCTTATTTTATTCATTTTTTGGTGTGGAGTGAGGTACAGCTCTCTCGATCAACAAATTTTATCACTTAAATGGCCGTTTTGAATTGAGTTAAGTTGTCGCGTTTATTATTCATACGTCAGGAACGTAGAGCCTGTTCCACACCTCTTCAGAATATCGCAGTCGACGAGGTATTGTTGGTTCGTGCAGGAGAGCATTGGATTGGAATGCATATTCAAATTTGCTCCTTATTGCTGTGAAGAAAGAATGGTCTCAGAAGTCTCGTACTCCTGAGCGAGGCTCAACACTCATTATTCATGCCTTGGGCATTATTTAGGAACCAATATGCACATCATTAAAGCGCACACATTATAGTAAAATGAGTGCCTTTCAGCAAATTATAATTGTGTAAAATTGTCAACGACTGCACGTAAAAATGGGATCGTGCATTGTGCCCATCCTTTGTTCATAGAGTGATTTTCTCTTCTTTAATGAGTGCGTATCTCTTATATATCATCTTTTTCAAAATGAACTAAGAACACAAATGTAAATATTCGTATGTACAGCATATTGAATTTTGCTTTATGAGATGAAAGCTTCTAGTGGTTTTGTTTCTTTCGGTAACTTTCATATCACTTTCATTCAATTTATTCGGAACAATTGTTCCGTTAGAAGTTTGTTATTGCAGTGTTTGCATTCGTTTCCCCTGCGTTTTCTTTGAATTGGAATTCATTGAGTGCATGCCATATAATAACGGTGGTTTCCGGTTACTAAGCGACCTACTCCTTGCTCCGTCTATCAATGAACATGATTTTCAGGGAAGCCGCGAGTGCTGGTGTATCGCATTACTAATTCCTAAGCAATAAATCAAATCTTTGCTACTATGGCTGTGTCTGACACATAGGTCTAATGGGTATGGTTTTTGCGTGGGTGGGAGAAACCTGCGATTTTTTTGTGGAAATATTAGTTTAAAAATTTTTCGAAGATAGCTACGAAATGCACTACGTAACGAAAAATTGGAATACCTGTTCCTGAGTGCTAACGAAATAAATTTTAATAACTTCACCCGCCGTAAGTAGTTGCCCTCTTTGCGAATATGTAGGATTCCGCTGTCCCACTCGTGAGTGAATGCTAGTATCTTTCATCAGTGTGCTTTTAGGAATTAGCTCTTCTGAAGTTCTAGATTGTATACTTAGCTACTCACGGAAGAATCAGTAATACTTGTATTTTTTAGGCCTTAGCCTTTATTTTTCTCTTCTTTCTCGTGAAGAGGGCTGGCCAGGGTTACAGGTCACTATTCTCCCGCTCACTTCATCTCTTTCTGTTGTCGAGATGTAAACGTTCCATGTGAGATTACATACCCTGCCGAGATATACGCTGGCTGTTGCAGATGTTAAGCAAAACACTGAAATTTCGACCCTGTTGTGTGCACCTGCAGTGTAGTATCGACTGATTACACTGTGATCATCACTTTATTTAAATGGAAAACGTCCAAACACTGTGATCAGGGATAACATAAATTATCCCTCCTTAGTACCGGCCGAGTTGAGCGAATGCATTGAATTTTGTTATTTCTTGTGAACTGGCGTTGATTTTCGATTTTAATGTTCGTTCCCTCGTTCAAAGTTGATTTGCTTTGTTCCCGTGAGAGTTGTTCGCTAGACTTTCTATTCGAGCGTAGAAATTGCTCTCAATTAACCAAAATATCAAGGTTTCAATTAAAATTTAAAATTTTACTGTTTTTTCTGCAAATTCATGTTCAAATACTGTTATATTTTTTTTCCTTTTCAATGTATATAGTGATTTTTCAATGTTTGCCTACTCCATTAGGAATTTCGCCTTTCTGGTTTTCATTGGCTCTAATTAGAAACATTAACTTGATTGCATAAATTTTTATTTTTTAAGTGAGTTTTGCTTCATCAGCTTTTATAGATTGTTCTGAGTTTTTAGATAGTCCGGTGTTTCTTAGTTGATTATCCTGCCTACCCTCTGTGCAGTGAAATCGATGTCACCCATTTTCCATCATTATCATGGGAATTGTTTTTTCTAATGAACTGTGAAACGTTTAGTATTTCACATCTCATTCATTGCTTCAATAGCAATGGAGAAGTTCTCGAGTGGACTCGTTTCAATCAATATTACGATGCTATGTTTTTTGTCACAGAAGTATGATTTCCCAATGACAGTATTATTTCCGTATCATGTATCATTCATTGAACGTGCAGTGCAGTGCTGGCACTTTTTGTGACCTTCAGAATCCTGTACATTACCTATCATTCACTGATGTTTCATACAACGATGTTAATGTTGTGTTCCAACGTCCGCCCTACTCTCGGTGATGTCGGCTGACATCTACTCAATGAGTGATAAGCAACTCAGACCCTATCCATAAAAATGCTGTAAGTAAACCCTTCCCACCGGCTTTTTTTACTCACGTCATCTTTGCACGTTTGAACCCGCTTCACTGATTGTTTTCATTTTTGCTTTTATTTGTAAACGCTTCAGTTTTCATGATCTCACTGAGTTAAATTATGTCGATAAAGCGAATTATGAACCGACAGGGTAATATGCGAAGAATATGCTGTAGCTAGAGGATTGGACTAAAAAAATTCTATTAATGAAATTTTCTTGCTACGACTGTAAAATTCCTAAACATTGTGTGTAAATATTTTCAACTAAAAGACCAAAAACTTGCGGAAATCTGTCATAGTGAAACAGTGACTGCAGATTCTTTTTCGAACTTTAGAACGACATTACCTAATTCATATGTCAGTGAAGTGTGCTCAAGTTTTGAAAAAATCACGATAGCGAATTGCTCGTGTCTCTTTGCACCATTGTACTTGTTTATTCCGTGTGTTTATTAACCCTTACAAGCCGTAGCCATATTTTTTTGTGGAATTACGTATAAGCATGCTTACAGACAACACTAATACATCAAAAGGCTGAAGTTATTGTGATTTGTTAACCTTTTGAGTCAACGTGCAAAAAACTAGTGCGGCTTACTGCAGTGTACACTTACCGCTGCCGAAGGTTTGTTGCGTAACCTCGTTTAACCGTGGCGATGTGAATGTAACTATAACCTGCTTGTTTCTTCTTAAACGCGTTTTTTTTATGTCTATAGTAGAGTTCTGTTGGTTCTTATACGGATCCGAGTCTACTGTCGGAGGGCATTTTATCCCCATATCGATTTGTGGAAGTCCAGTTTACTTACTGAACGTGTACGTGATAGCTATTGAGCACTGTGACTATATTTGATTCCTAATCGTAGTTCCAGTGCTTATTGTACCTTTTTATATACTGCTTAGAAATTTTTTGTATTTGTAATAATTATATAATTCGAACCACTGCACATGCATGCATCGTATAGATAGATACCCACGTTACGTATTTCAGATATAGGAAGGATTTCTTGAACGTATCAATGAATTGAACCATTTTCCGTGACGTATGTATCTCTAATTAATATTAGCATTTGATGGACAAAATTGTTGAACTACTCGGAGGCTTTAGTGTTATAATGAATTAATGAACGTAAGTGTTGTAAATCGTCGTTCGAACGATTGTTTGGGAAATTTCGTACTAAGTCCTAGCGGGTTGATACATCATAATTCAACCATTGATGGAGTCGACGTTGGTGAGTGATGATTTTTAGCTGTGTTTCTATCGTTTAGGAAGTCAACAATTTTTTGTCTCGGGTTAAGGTTTGTAATGGTTATAATTAAATAGTATCCCGAATACAAACAAGTTTTTGGTAATAGCAACCTCCTTTTTAAGTATGCTTTATTTGTTGAGAACTTTCTTATTTCATTTGCAGTAACAATATATGTGGTATGTGCTTATTGTTCTGTATACAGCCTTTAAAGTGGATTATCGGCGCATTACGTGCCCGTAATTGAAGGGAAATGAGTTCATTATAAAAGTGTTGCTTTGCATACACCACGGACGAAGGGCTTTTTGAAAAAAAGTTGCCTCTACAGGGTCCCGTGTAGTACCACTAATCTAGCAAGTGCATGCTGTCTGTGTTCATTTGAGCTCGGTAATAGAGCAAAGAATTTCAAAGGTAGACCTCAAAATTCACCTATTAAATCTTCAAAGATATGGTGGTTATAAATTGTCTCTTTACTTTTGAGAGTTTTCCCTTGTAAACTGTTTGTAATGTTGTGTAGAGTGGTGCGGGTTATTGGATTTAATATATTATGGCGTTCAACGACCATGTAACACATTGGGTTAGTTCTAAAAAGTATAAAAAAATGAGTGGTGGTTATATCTTTTTTCTTCGTTCAAAACAATTTTAAAAAATAGATTGCTTCAAATGTGTTACGTTAGCCATGCTTTGCATTCTCTTGTAATAACACTTTGTAACGACATTTTTTAAGATAACTCTAATAGTTTTTTATGTGTGGGTGGAGCTTTTTGAGATTGCTTTTTTATTTTATTCCACTGCTTGCTATTTTATTTATTTTATTTATTTATCGGTACATTGTATATATGCTTGCTTTGTTCGTTGTTCTTCAATGATTTTACTATAACACCATTTAATTTTGTTTAGCAATAATATTTATGATATTTACCGTCACCGTGATTTTTTTTCAAAAGATTCGCTGATAGCGTTTCTTCAGAATGCTTTTAAGAACATATTTCTCTTTAAAATATCCTATTGCATTTACTCGAGTCAGAGTGAATAATATGCTTTTGCTCACCACTGTCTCACTTCTGCAGCACCCCTCCTCCCCAAGTCAGCACAGCAAAACCATGAATCACCACTGAATTTTGAGATGGATTGATTTCCTTTTGTAACTGCTCTTCTTTTCCTAGCTCTTCTCTTCTTTTCTTTCATTAGAGATTTTCATACTTCTCATACACGTAACCTTCTACACTTGTTTCGATATTTTACCTACAATATTTGTTACTTTTCATCATAAGTGAAGTAACTGATGCAGGACACAACGTTGTACATATCCTGAACAGCTCTCAAGGGTTGAGCTGAAGATGTTCGTCCACGTTAGTGTTCAATATAATCACGCAGACGTCGTTTCTGTCAAATGTTTAATTGATAGATGAACCTGCATAAATAAGTGCTCATAAAAATAAAGTACGAATTCAGTAGTTTTACACTGCCTTTTCTGAAAGAAGCCACGCGGCATTTCAGTAACGTCTGGCCCGATTTGAGTTGTTGCTATTTTCTTTCGCCCACTCCGGTTTATTTTCATGGGCGAAATGCTCATGATGAGTTACAAATTATTCTTCAATTCGTATAGAGTAGAGCACTGAAGGAAATTATCATTTGACTTAGCGGTACTTAGCGTACCGCGGTTAATGGGTAGGATTACGGTCCTGCTCTTCGCTCGGTCCAGAGACGAGAAGTATAGTTCTAGGGAGTATAGGGCTCCATGGTGTAGTGGTTAGCGTGATGGCCTCACAGCCGAGAGAACCAGGGTTCGAGCCTCGCCCAGGCGAGGCTTTTCACATCACCACGGAGTACTTCCCTTGGAAAAAGAAGTTTAAACCACACATTCTTCACATCCCTCACCACATCAGTAGTTGTAAGGCATTGAAAATCCAACGGTAAAACGTGCTGGAATTAATAAAGGTTCTTTATCCTTTTCAGTGTACCAATGGGGAATCAGTACTTTGTTACGGTATCTAACTCTAGCAACATATGCATAGAATTTTCGTGATACGTTCTGGAAATTTTGTTCAATTGATTATTCGGCAAATACAGTAATACAGAGAACTTCTTTTCTTGAAATATATAGTTAGAGCTTCTCCTTGGTCAATGACTAACTTTAACTCCCGGTAACGATACTTATGTAGTAATCCTATTTCCTCTCGATCATGAGAAATTATGAGCTTCAGAAGACTGTTTTGGTTCAGTTCTGTTAAAACCCAATCTTCTTTTCATACTGCTCTCGCTTGTGAGGTAAACAGGCATTTCTTGCTGCCGATCTTTTACCTCGAGTGACTTACTTTTCTGTTCCCTTCATTCTTCAATTTGTTATTGCATTTGAATGCTCTCTGCGCCTCTTAGTGTGTTTCTAAATCAAAAATGACTTGACTTTGTTTCAAAAATAAGACTTATCGTCTTTAACTATCAATGTGCTAATTATTGTTTTCTCTGATATTTTTCTGTAATTGATTCATGTAAAATGCACCCCGTGCAAATATTTTTTCTCAATTTTAGCTTTTCTGATGATTGGCAAAAATGTGTAACATTTCAAATGAGACGAGTTTTCTTACAAGATTTTACTTTTTACCATGAGTCGTCTCAGAAATACATTGTCAAAAGGCTATTTTGACAGAAATACAATGGCCGTTTTTCAAAACAGAATTATTTGCATGCTTGTTTTATTACAGCACCACAATTCTTCCGTACTTGAGAAGGAAGACTTCAACGAGCTCCCTCCCAATCAACGGAGGAAGAAAATTCAACAAAAAATGGAAGAAGTCAACACGAAACTGGGCCAAGAGACTGCAGCCAGGTATGTTCTTTTTATATTTCTTTGTTTCATATGTAGGTAAGCAGTCATGCCATGTGTTCTTCAAAAAAATTGGATGTTGAATTTCACGTTTCTTGCAATGTTAACAGAACTGTTTTGCTGTGTTGTGCTGTGGTGTACGTTCTTGTTTAGTAGAAAAAATTCGAAGCTTTTCGTGAACAGCGACACCTTATTATTGTTGCTAGATCTAAATGCCGTAAGTTGGCTTGCAAATAGTTTTTGTTATTCCTTGTTTGTTCTAGTGTACAAGTCTTCTTTGCTGTTCACATTTTCCTTAAAGTGTGTGACGCTCTTCAATCATCATAGATCAATTCTTTCTATCTAGGAATAAAAGTCGCCTTCATCATAACTCCTGCATTATTTAATTCAAGTCAAATACGTACTTCATGTGGAAGTACTAGATTAAAATCTTCGTTTGTGGAATCGATTCTACGAGTATTTTTTATAAGCCCATTGTTGGACTGCAACTTTTAAGAGGATGGATGAGGAAGTGTACTGATAGTGTGTTTCATCATTCAATCTTGTGTACCTTCACACCTTTATTTGTCAGTAATGTTTGTTGCAGAAGGTCAAGCAAGGTCTTCCGTTCCTCATGAATCGACCTGATACTTTTTTTCTCGCGTGAAGTGGTCAACGTGTCTAACTTGCAATCTCCATTCGAATACCTTAGTCAATATCCATATATTTTCTTCTGATGCTTTGTTAGCGTCTACTAAGTATGTATAATACAAGACGTATTTTTTAAGCAAGTGCCAGTTTGATCTTGTTTAAAACAGTTATTTTCTTCATAATTTTACTTCTGCTCGAAAGGCTGGATCTGAATCTATTTGCCAGCATAATAATTTATAATTTCCCATTTTACGGTGCTCATCGTATCGTATAACCAGTATTTGTATGCCATGCTTTTCGGCATCTGCCGCCTATTTACTAGCCGCTGTATCACGGCCGTTCTGACTCGTCGATATAGCGCTGAACGCCGGTTTGCTTCACAAGTGCAGGAAAAAGTGTTAGTCAGTGGGCGCCTGATCATGGCTGCAAGGGGAGGGAGGTGATGGTGTTCCCAACCGTATCACGCGATGACATCTGATGACATTTCAAATGGTTATTGTTCCGCATAAAATTTAGTGAGATATGCTCCCTAATTGGTTGATAGTTTGCCTAATCGTGAAGTAGCTAACATCGGTAATCGGAATTTTGACTGCATATCACTCAGCCCCCACAATGACTGTAATTTGTTGAATATGATCTTAGTTTTTTTGTACTTATGGCGAATATATTTGCCGTATTGTTTCAACGATTCTAAAATTTATTGCGCTTATTCGGCAAGAGTGCAATTGAGAGCGTAATCGCGCATTTGTGTCATTCCGTACGCCAGCAAGGGTTAGTTAAGAAGTTTTTACCTACGGTACCTTGTGCTTAATTTTTCAACGTTATCGTATTTTTTTTCTCAAGTTTGAGTTGTAGCAAATTCTCCTTCTATGTTGTATACATACATTAGTTTTTCTACGTTTCATTCATTTTCGTGTAACTGATAAATTTATAGTCATGCAAAAACAGTCGCCGTGTTTAACTTCTTTTTAATTCCACAGCAGACAATTTATTTTTCTTGTTTTTTCTGTATATCCACGTTGCGACAAAATTTACTGAAACCAATTTAAAGGTTTTACTACTAATGAGATTATATACCGTAACTTGGCTAGCAACAATTTGAGATGAGCCAGCATTGAATGGAAGTTTTAAGATAACATTCTTGCACTTTTGTTAAATTGAGTATGTCATTCGTTTATTGAAGGAAAATTCTTTTGTTGAAATAAAGGTAAAGCTTCACTCTGATTCATGCCCAAATTCAGCAGCTCCTAGATCAGTCTAATTCTTCGTGACTTCGCTATGTTAGTCTCGAGCTCTAACAAATGTGTGTTTGAACAAACGGATTCATGAATCATTATTTAAACTGATTTGAAAAAAAGAAGAATTAGAATAACATATTCTTCATTTGTCTTCGTTTGTTGACCGTGGTTTTATTGTTTACTGTTTTTGGAGGAGGTATCTTCTACTCGTATATTTTTTATTGTGTGCCTCTTCGAAGAAAATCGATGTATTTACAGGACTAAAGCACAAATTGAATATTTGCACATTGTATCCAATCTGGGAGCTTCACTTAATGGCAAACGGGCGACACCTACAGGCACATCGTTTCATATATTTAACGATTATAATTTGATTTGATTTCTTTTTTATGTGGGTTTTGTGATTTTTATCGCCCTAGGGACGCGCTGCTGAAGATGAAAGAAGTTTATGAAGGTAATCCATCACTTGGCGACCCCCTTACTATCACAGGACAACTCTCTGACTCATATTCATCGATAGAGAAGCTCAAAGCTGAACTCAATAAATACCAGACGATGTTGGATAACCCGGATCCCCCGCAAGCATCTCCAACCCCGCCTTCCCGCCACTCCCATTCTGGAGGTCTCACTCCGAACACCAGTTCCATTCATCAGGCAAACGGTGGACATACGTCTTCCCCCCGCAACGGTGGAATTGTGGGACATGGATCATCTCCTCGCTCCTCTATCAACTCCCACCGAACTTCACTGAGCGATGAGTCCATTTCTCGGTCAGCTTCGAACACTTCGCTTAGCACTACCACAACCATCAGCACCACTCCTAAACCACCTCCACCACCACCTTCTCGTAGTACTGCCAGTTCACTTCTACAATCCTCTACTACGAGTCCTGGTGGCATTTCCTCTCAAAACACTGCTAGTACTACAGTCACCACTAACACATCACAAGGGTCAGTGTGGTACTTCTCATGCCAGTGTGTTTTCTCATCTTCATCTAAAACCTTAGCGTCATCTCAAATGCTGATCGCTGTATGCTTATGATATTCTCAATCCTATCCGCATGCTATTACTTTTCTTCGATACCTAACTTACTATGCCTCTGCATGATCTAAAAAATCTGAACTATTTTTTCGTATTAAATGATATTTTAAGTCATTTCCCTTAAATGTTCTTGGATTCAAATTCCCTTTTCTGTCATTATATAAATTAGTCATCGTTCCCTATAGTAATGATGTTTATCCTCTTGTTAGCACGCATTTAAATAGTTCTTCTTGGACGTATGTATGTTACTAGACTTCTCGTCTTCAACACTCGAGTCAACAACGAAGTATAACTTTTTCGCCTAATAGTTTCAGGCAGTTTTTGATTTATTAGAAAGTTGGCCCACACTCTATTGATTTACTAATGTCTTAATATTTAATTCTAACCAAAGAAAATGCATTAAGAAATAGTAAGCTTTTCTTATTATATGAATCGAAGTGCTAGTTGAATCGACCCTGTTCAGCTTCTGAACCGACGTTGAACTTGAACTATTGCTATATTATATTAAATCGTGATTTTTTTAAAGGCCTGTGTTGCTAGACTATCAGTATGAGATCAAATGAAATATGGTGTAGAACAAACTGGTTGAATATTTTTTGTTAACTGATTTTTATATATTATTTGCATTCGTTTGAAAACATATTATATGTACACTTTCTTTAAATGATACGAAATCATAACGAGAATAAAAGGTAACGGCATTAGATGTTGCATTGATTATGTAGTGTATTTATATTTTTCTACTGGAATTGCTTGTATAATATTTGCAAAGAGGACATAAAATTAATTTATTTTTCAATTCAGGAATTTAAGGTTCGCATGGCATTTAAGGCTCATTTAAGGAGAAACGTTTATTTCAGTGAGTGGACAAAAATATTATTTTATTTTTGATATAATTCATCTACTGATAATCGATTTGTAAAATGATGAACTATATTGAAATAACTTCTTGCTTTAATGAGTAAAAAAACACAGTGGGTAAAGAGTTACGTGACAAAAAATTATCACTTTCTTGGGGACAATGGATCGAATAACCCACCCATAGAGCTCCTTTTCATTTGTTCTTTTTGTTTGTGTGTTGGATTACATTGTGAAGCCAAACCAACGTGATGTATACTTAGGCTGTTGTGCAACTCAAGTGCAATCCCATTAACTATATTGTGGGGTATGCTGTGAGGTTGTCCTCTCGTTCGTGTGCAACAATTAACAAATATTTGTGTTTGAATGCAATAAGAAAATTAGTGCCTTACACGTAATATTTAATTAGAGATGAATAATTTTTTCGGTATTACGCATCTCAAGCCCCTCAGGGGACTTAGGATATGCAATAGGGATAGGTTTTCTATCGTGTGCTATAGGGGACTGACACTAGAAGAGGGNTACCTCAGCTATAGATTAGCTTCCAGGACTTCCATCTTTCGGCAGTGCCACTTTGCTTCTTTCAGTTTTCATACCCTCTTCTTTATCTCTCTTTTGTCTCTTCTTTCTTAACTAGCTATTTCTACGCGAGGGGATCCTGTGTGGAAACACATCTTGTGCATGGATTCCCCGTTCTCTATAGCCCATACCTAATGATCACTTCTCGTCACACTCCTTCGATCACATTTCATGGATAGGAAGCTTCAAACTAACTAATTACGATTTAAGCTAATCTGCTTCTGATGTGAGGGGACAACCTTGTGGGCTCCCCCCCTCAGGGGCTATAGAATAGGCAGTAGAGTTAGGTTTGTCTTTTCTATGCTATAGAGACTGGCGACTTCAGGGGAGCGTTGTTAGGTTACCTCAGCTTTAGATAAGCTTTCGGGACGGTCATATTTCGTGCCCACTTCGCTTCTTTCAATTTTCTCGGCTTCTTCGCTATCTCTTCTTTGTTTTATCTTTCTCTTCCTTCTCAACTTTCTGCTGTTTCTATGCACAGGAAATCCGATTGGTAATACACCTGTGCGTAGATTCCACGTTTTCTACTGTCAGTTCTAGATGATCCTTTCTTCTCTTCACGCTTTCTGTATCACATTTCATATGCATAGCGAGTTATAAACTAACGAATAATCTAATCTTTAGGTTCTCATATACGCATGACACGTTGTGCAAAATACCAAATGAAATATTTTTTACAATATAAAAGAAAGAATAGAAGACTTTGAACAATTTTTAAGATGTCACTAGGCAGATTTCTTCGTAGTTCATGTAATTTTATTCTAATTTATTTATTTATTCCATATTGCTTTTGCTTTTTTCATTTCACTTTGCCTGCGAAGCTTTTGTTCAAGGTTTTTTAGATATTTTACAATTTTTTTCCATATTTTCACGTATTGCAGTAACATTACGATAGCAAAGTCCAACATAACACTATTGAAACATTTTGTTCACCTTCCCGTACTTCTTTAATTGTATTTTAGTGAAAGGTTTTTCGGTGCTCTGTATTATTTCATACGTTTGAGTGGTTTACCCAGGGTAACATAATAGTTACTTAAGCATTTGAAATATTTAGTACGTAAAAACTAAAAAAGATGCAATGCTCTAGTGAATTGCGAATGAAAGAATACTGGGAGTTTTTACTTAGGAATAATTTTCTTAGAATGTCTTTCATTATAATCCCGGCAGAAACAAGCTCTTTTCTGTGTATATTGAATATTTCTCTGAATAATGTGTGAAATATTGCGAGTGCCTTCAATTATAGTCTGTTTCACTTCTTGGAGAGTGTTTAGAATATTTATCAAAACTTTACCCTTTAAATATCCCCGAAGAAAAATCTGGAGAAGTTTGAATCCGACTATCGAGGTGACCAAGGAACATCACCGGAGCGTGAAATTCTTTACTGCGGTATGATTTCGGTCTTATAGTTCGATTTTTGTTAGCAACAGATCCCATATGTCTCTGTATTTTGCTACCAATGCAGGAATACGGGGCTTAAAGGGAGGCAAGTTAAATCTGGTCATGAAACTCCTCCTTACTCCAACTAATGAGCCATTGTTTTGAAAATAACGTTCCACAATGGCTGTCGTCTCATCCCTGTGTACTAAGCCATTTTTAGTTTTTTTTATAAAGTATGCTAATGTTCGAATCCGTAAGTCTCATTATGATCAGACTATTTAACCTTCCAGTATTCTTTCAATCGCAATTTGCTAGAAGCTTGTATCTTTTATAGTTTTTTTCGTAATAAATGTTTAAAACGGTAAATTAACTTATAGACCGCCCTATAATACTAAGTCTTGAGGACATTTTTTTCGTTAATTACTTGAAAACGAGATTAACTGCATGTTAGATAATATATGCAACATAACTAATATTGCTTTGCTTTTTCTATCAGCCATCATTTTATTTTAATTTAGCATTTTTCGAGTAACGCTGGTATTTTATTTTTCAGAACTTGCCTTGTGTAGCAATTTATGTTTACATAAGTGCCAAGTTTCAAGTAGAATCTCACTTCCTAAAAATCGAGATCTAAATTGACAAGGCTGGTGAACTTTCCTTGAATTGTTTCGGTAATAACAGGTCTACCATAAAGGTATAGTAGTCGGAAAGGGTTGAAGGAGCAAACCCTCTAAAACCGCCCACGATATTGCTATTTTTTTACCCTTGATGCAATATGTAACGCAGTGGGAACCGGCTCTGCACTTAGTGTTTGTAACTCTTCCATGAATTTGATGAAACTTGAATATTTCATGTGGAGTTTAAATTCAAATTTTAAATTTACGTTCTATTAGAAGCTATATATTCTAAAATAACTTTATTGAATATTGAAGACATCCCGCAGAAAATATTAATTTATCGTATTCATTCGGAACTGCATTTTTATTGTATTTGCTTACCCACCATATTGTAGGATTTAGAATTAGAAATTGTAAGCTTGATTTCATATTGAGGAAATAACTGTAGTTCTATTTTCGGATACAAACTAACGCTGAACCAATGTTCTTAAAAATGCAAATATTTCCGGAACAGCTCGTCTCATAGTCCTGAGAGTGGCATCAGCCTTAGTCACAACTCCCTGCACGGATCTGAAACGGGCAATATGAACGGCGGGTCTGCCGCCCTTCCCAATTCCAGCGCTCTGCATTGCAACACGAGCGCTTTGCACGGTGATGTGTCACAGCTCGATTCAGCTGGTGGAATCGACGAAGCTGCTGATGACTCCGCTGAGTTTTACGATCTAGATCCGCTACCCATCATCGGCACTTGCAGAGCCCTCTACAATTTCGATGGTAAGTTTCCAATTAGAGGTGTCGAATCCTTCACCCGCATATTACGAACAGTCGTACGCCGCTTAGAAATGACTTCAGTATGTTTCAAGGGTGCTATTTTTCAACATGAAAATAGGATTTCTGAGCTGTTGCAAGATAAGCTGATTATCCTTTTCTATTTCATTAGATTTATAAAATTTGTTATTCCTAAAAGGATTTCTACCTACAACAGAACTATTCTCTACTTGTAGAAATTATTTGAGAGTATCATTTTGTAGCTGGGAAGACGTTTTGTTTCTTTATTTCCTCTTGCAAGGAAGTCAGATTACTGAAACGTGTACTCGGTGAGTGCTCTATAATTTTTCTTCACTTTAAAAACTAACTCTGAAACTGATAAGAACGGAAAATGATTTAGGTCTCATAGGTCTCGTTTATTTTACCTCATTTTTTTCTTAAACAGTGTGATCTTGAGACGTGAAACTGCCTCTTTATACCAAGACTGCTTCGTCTTTTCATTTGATAAAATTTATTTTTGTAAAATTAGCTTAAAAGAAAAATCCTTCGAGCCTTTTAGTTTGCTTTCGATTAAATTTTTACACATTTAGCTGAGAACAATTACTTTTTTTCCAAGCCTTTTCAGATATGTAGTGACCCATATGTTCTCATAAAAATTATTTACTATATCTATGATACGTACTAAAATTTTGTTTTGCCACAATTAGCAGTTCAACCAAAATATTATATCTGCTTAACACCATAGGCTCAAACTTCGAATGGATCTTCAGCATTCAACGCTAATTTTATATTAGCAGGATTAGAGAGGAGTATCTCAGTGTCGACATTTGTTCACGTTTTATAGAGCTAAATTAAAAAATTAAATTCGAGTAAAAATTAAATTAAAAGTTTAAATTAAATTTGAAGGCGTTTTGTTTAGTTACTTTCTTTACTAATAAGAGTTTTTTGCCAGGCGTGAGCGAGGGCAGCATAGCGCTGACTGAAGGAGAAGAGCTTTACGTTATCGAGCTGGATGCAGGAGACGGATGGACTCGAGTGCGGCGGATGGGTTCTGACGGAACCGAGGGCTTCGTGCCAACTTCCTACATTCAAGTCACTCTCAATTCAGACTGTTAAGCTTCCTACCTATTTTATCACATCGATCATTTTTTAGTCTTCTTTTGCTTTGCGTTGCGCTTCAGCTTTCATTTTTGTTCCAATCTTGCACATCTATAAAATATTTTTTCCCTGCAGTCCATCTTGAAGTGTTGCTTTGCCTTTGAAATAACCTCAAGTCTCATATTTTAAATCGACATCCTTATTCATTTATGAACAGGTTTTAGCCTTTAATATCCAGTTTAATGTTTTTACTGTCAGGATTATTTTTTTATGTTTCGACGTTCTTCAGTTGAATGTTTTTAGTCAACGATTTGGCCTCGACCGTTTCTCTCGTGAAATATTTTAAACTACTTTCAATTTAATATAATTCTTTTTTATCGGAAGCAATTGGACCTCATTGATATAGCACCTGTCTTCCTCTGAGCGGGATAAAATTGACTGTACTGTTTTTTAAGAATGGTTAAATTATGGTTTGATACAAGTAATATAATCGAAAAAAATAGTCAAGAAATTGTGTCTTGGTGCACTACTCGTGTACTGTTTGCATAGTGACGTGTTAATACTACTTTTGTGCAGTGGTATTCTATTGTCATTGTGAACACTATACTTCTACGTGTTTTAGTTCAAGCAAACCTTTTTCTGATTATCTGGATTTTATGTAGATGTTTCCAGTGTGAATATAAAAATTAGGGTGTACACTTCTAAGAACTCTGTATTTCAGGATTAGAAATATTTTCTTGTTCTCTCTGGTTGGAATTTATAGTTGCGTATGCTTATTTTAATGATTTTTTTGTTGTGTTTACCCACTGGTCGTAATCTAGGGGATCAAAATTATCAACAACTGTCTGTCATTGTTGAAAATGTAGAAGTCGAGTTTTTTACTCTACTGTGACTTTCATGGTAGTACTCAAAATTTTCTGATTGCAGTCTCGCTGAGTGAAAACAATATTTGTTCTGCCGCGTCTTGCCGACGGTTTCATTTAAAGAACTATTGAGGTGAGTATCTAAATGTTTGGTAGTTGTTACCAGCCAATAATTTTGAAAGTTCATAAACTTTAAGTCGGTTGCGATAGTAGAAATCCATCATGTTTTCAAACCTGGTTCACAGTTAGTTAGTTGACGTAAGTTCATTTGGTTTGATCATTCAAATTCATAAATGCAGTAGTATTTATCTTCCGTGTATGAAAATACACCTCTTGGTGTTTAGGCACACTGAGTTCCTTCGCGCATAATTAGTGGGAATCAAAATCTCCGTCCGCAATTATAAGTGCGTTACTTTTTTCAGTCTCTGTGCTTCTGATTATTTCCAAAGTTTCTGTCACAATTTTCTATGTCATTATAGTATCAAGTTGCCAAATAATACGTACTAAATCTAATTTCAGCTTCGTTGTGTTGTTCTATGTATGCCCAGTCTAGTGACGAGTGATGCATGAAACCTATGGTACGTATTTTTCTTTGTTTTATAGTTTTTTCTTTGCTCTTTGACTCAGAAATGTTATTCAATGTTAGAAGTAGAAGTGGAAAATTTCTCTTTGAGAAAGTGGGACTTTCCTTTATTATGAGAAGAAATAAAATTTACGTACTTGAAACTATCCTGGTAATAGGTAAGCTAGTACGAGTAATTCCAGTGTTATGGCTTTTTCATTTTCCATGTTAGATGGCTAAGAAAATATCTTGTGCATTGCATTTTGGTCGTGTGGTCATAATTCTGGTAGCTTTTGTCAGCATTAATGTTTTGAACACCAGTTCCCTGTATACCGGCGCTTGTGTTGAGAAGACCTTTCTCTAACTAGCAACTCTTATAAGGCTAAATGTGTAAAATGCCTCAGTACGTTACGTGATCCCGCTGAGTGGTTGAACTGCTAACTATTTATTAACATCTTAAACTAGTTAGCCTGTTGAATTATTTATTTTGATTTATTTTTTCCGTTTGTTTACTATCTCTGTTCAAGTTTTTTGCTTTGGTTGGTCTTTAGAAAGCGTGCGCTCCTTTTTCTCTCTTACTAGGCTGAGTTTTTTCTGGAAAATCACAAGAAATGCAAACCGTTGAAATGGTTGCCATAATGACATCAACGTTCTTTTTCGGGGCAACTTAGTGTGCAATGTAGTTACTGTCACTGGTATTTGCATTATGAGAGAAGAATCGTCGATCATTTCGTGGCAACTGGCATAATGTCCCAAGATGTTTCAGTCTTGGGAGTTTATGGTCGCGCGCGCTCTCAGTTTCGAGGCAATGATTCAATAGTTAATTACACATACCATCCCATTTAAGCCTATATATTAAAGCACAGGAGAGCTACTCTAGCGTGGAGGCTAATCGAATGTACTAAGTTATCTACTAGAATATAACTGCCTCAAGTGTGTATTTGTAAAATGTAATATGGATTTTGAAACAGTTCTACTCTCTTGAAAACTCCGTATTATTTTATCTTTTTGGATGTCTTTTTTTGAGTCAAACTAGTGCACTTGTTTTTTGTGTAATTGTAATCAAGTGTCGAAGCGCGCTTTTCTTTAGAATAGCAGGGTCTGTTAGAATCCAAAATTTTATCCATGTTCTAACTAAAGTGTTGTGTGAATGATTCAGCTCGATTGTGGGAAATGGTTTACTCATGACTCGTAGTTGAAACTTGTAGCAAGATGTATCCGTTCACTGTAGTGTTGCATAGGCGTTGATAAACTGTGCGTTCGCTCGAGTGTTTTCAAGTGACTCTTAAGCTTCATTGCAACGTCTTCCATTGGTGTTCATACGAATGTGAAGGCACAGTGGCATCCGTTGCACAAGGGTTCCGACTTTCTTTTTAGTATTTATAAAAAGGTGACTGATAATATGATACGAGTAATAATTGACGCAATAGTGGCGATAGAACAGCAAATTTGTATGCTACTGCGTTGTGCTCAAAAGCAAACTTCGATTAGTTTTTAATAATACATAGATGTTCTGACGCATACGTTGAAATGTAAGGCTAAATACACTAGTCGTTAGCGTTCGTTCGTAGTTATTTTTTAAATAATATGAGTGATATGTGCTAAAAAAAATTCCAATCCCCTAGATGCAATAATAGTACTTTTTTAGGTGCTCGGCCAATTTTTATGGATTGTTTTGAGATTACTTTACATCGAACAGCCTGTAATAGAAATGCATGATTGGAACGAGTTTTGCGTTTTGTCGTGTATCGTACTCATGAAATAATATTTTTAGGAAAGGCTTTTCACTCAACAAGGATTATTTGTAACTGTTTAGTTCCCGTAAATCTGACTAATCACATTCATCTGTAAGTTTCCTAGCAAAACTTTCTAGTATGCTTTTATCTTGATCTTCCTTTACTTTTAAATGGTTAAGCTTGTGTATTCGTGCAAGATTTCTCTCCTATCTTACGTCAACGAACAATTTGATGCCTGACTTTACTGTAGCTTTACGACTAGTGTAATAATTTTATTACAAAAGCATATGAGTGATATATCGAATAGTTGTCATTGATGTGCAAGAACTATTTCAATGAAATATTGAAACAAAACAAAATATTACAAGCGAGAGCAAGTTTCAAGGTAGGTGTGAAATGTTGTCATTCGTTATTTTTGCTCGATTTTTGCTGTTTCAATACCTGACAGGTTTCGGGCGAGATATCTGGTCACAAAAAAGCCATGGCTAGAAATATTGCACAACCTGTACTTTTTATTCTTTTCTCTCCAACGGAAGTACATTGGAAATAGGTTGTTCTTCAATATGTCATGGGGATATGGTGCTCATGAGTTGATAAACCAGACTCGTGAACTCAGAAAAATGTGAGGAGTTGGTTTCTAAGCTTCTTAGAACGTCAGTTATAATAATTATGATAAAACTGATACAATAATGATACCCATTAATTTTTTAACGTCTGTATTTCTCTGCAACCGACCTCTTTTTAACAACTGTATTTTGTGTTCACCGTTGTGTAACTTAGAAGTACGCTCTGCTTTTTGTTGCCGGCTAAGCCAGCCAAGTTCCTTCGACTTCTTCATCCGTGAGGTGTACTAGTAGTGAATTACGTCACAAAGTTTTCCTTTGACGTTTGTCTATTTCGCTCTTAAACTAGTCTAAAATCTAAATTAAATGATGTCCGTACTTTCAACCAAGCGACTCTCGCAGAGTAAACATTATGAATGTGGCCCGGATTGACTGTGTATAGGGCCTCACTGGGTCTGGAGGATAAATGACAGAATGCATTCGTTGATATAGAATATTTCACGGGAAAAAATTAAATTGGCTGTCAGTAATGAAAAATTTAAATCTAAAAGACACTTTGAGAGATAAATATTTCATTTTTTAGACTTTCGTCGTACCAACTAAATCGATTGCAGTATTGTTACGTCTGTTGAATACAACCGAATTCCACTGCGATCCTTACGTTGTTTTAGCGGGAGGAAACTTTGAATGGAATAAGATTTTTTTTCGCTCGATTACGCGTTGTAATGTGTTTGTATTGGCTTCGGTGCCTCTCGTAATCATAGTCTTTCCTCGATAGTACTGTTTTTAAGGGCTTGATACTCGCTAGTAGTTCATTGCGGGTGTTACCGCTTATATGGGTCAAGTTTTCGCTGAAGAAACGGGGATTAATACATTATCAAATGTATATTACATGTCCCTCATTGAAGGTTGTGTGGATTCACAAATTCAGTATTCGGTAGAATTTTGCCCCAAGGATGAAAGAAGAGTTGGCAGGGGTCTGCAATGAAGACTATATTTCAGTGCATATTGGAGAATTTAGCTTTCCTCCGGGCTATGTCGAGTTTAGAGGAAGGGGGAGGGAGGAGGGTAGGACACTGAGCGGTTAATGACACAGTAAGGGGCCCCGTCAGTTAAACTAAAAAATGATCTCTGATTTAACGCGACCTGCTTATTGCAAAATCAGCAACTCTAGTAGAAGATTATAGGCATTTAGCTTTATTTTTAATTTCTCATTTACATGGAAGGCTAGTAACTATTAAGGCCGTCAATTTTTCGATTCGTTGAGGTATTTCTCGACACACTTGAATACGGTTATCATATATAACCGTATGATAGTATTTCGGAGCTGTTTTCTTCGCATTCGTGTCACTTTAAATATCGCTCTCACTTTGCGAGACGTCATTTCATAGTAAAAATATTAGGTTATGTTATTGCCTAATTATAATGAACGAATTTGGTCATTGTATATTGCGAAGAATGCGAATGTAGAAAGTTCATTAGAAATACAACTCCGACTTGACAATAATTGTGTTTAATAATTAACAGTAATAAAGGTTAAATCAGTAAACAACAAGCTGCGACTAGTTCTAATCTTCTACTTGGCGAATGTAGATTAATATAACGTAGTCTAACGGTGATGAAAATATATTTTGTTTATGAGAAATATAGGGTCTTTAAATTAGAAAAGCTTGATTGGGTGATAGGTTAAAGCTGATAGAATCATATTCTAATTTTGATTACCAAGTCCACTAGTACATCTTGTTTACTAAATGACAGCAATTGTTCTTGCCATTTAAATTCATTTATTTAGGAGGTAAAAGTAAACTTGATAATGTCATTGACAAGTATTTTATGTCTGTAAATAATTGAGTAATTTTTGTGTTACAAGATTCCTAATGCATGCTTCCATGTGAACTGCATGAATTATATATACAACTCAAATCGTTCTCCGAACATACCAACCCGTTCGACCTACTTTCCATTGACAAATGAAATGTACGGTCAATATTCTCGGTAAGAAGTAATTTGTTGAAGTCATACGTCAAGTGCTAATACGTGGTGGTGTTTGCTTGAATTTAATCGCGATTTTATTTCAAGAATGATTGACTACTTGCGCCCGCAGCAAGACATTGCACCCCCAGTTTGTGGTTTATAAAAGTTAAGCATAACATAAGCGTCTCCTATCCGCATGTTTGTTCTTTATTCGTATTTAAAGTAGCTTTATTGTATGAAGCTATGCGTATTTGACTTCAAAGTATTACTTTTTGAGCTTAGCAACTATCAAGTTCAAAATGGTGAAGGAAAGTCCCTTACGGTTATATCGCAGCATGGGCGATGGTTATACAGGATGGTATTCGTCCTAAGCTATAAACAACGTTCATTTTGTAAATGTTGTATGTATATAAAGTTCGCTTATTGTGTTTTAGGCTGTATGTATTGTATCATTTCGTACTGTAATGTCAGTTCTAAAAAACCGCATTTATTCTCACATTAGCCTAGCAGTTAATCCTTCAAATTCTTGTGAAGTATTTGCATTTGTATGAATGCCGAGTGGAATGAGCTCCCAAATAAATTCCTTATGTAGTGTATGTGGTGTTTTAGTAGTACGTGTGGAGAGTATTGAGTGTTGGGGTACCCATATAGTGTACATTGTTCTCTGTGTAAACATGAAGGAAATGCTTACTTTTCATTAACCAGCCTACACATAAATGGTAACATATTTCCCGAATTCCGGTCATACAATAAAAGTATCTAAAACTATCAAAGGCACATTTTTCACAAAAGGGTAGTTAAATTTTCTCCCTTTTCTTTCCGAAAACTAACCGGTATTAAACTGATTAACGTAAATTAATATCAACAACGAATAATTATTAAATTGAACCAATAGCATATATATCATGTAGTATTTTATACCCATGAAAAAATACTTTTGAAAACTATTTCAACAGCTGATGATTTCTCGCTATCGACACAGTAATATTGATGTGTCGATAGTTTTGCACTATATTTCTTTATTAAACTGTATTAGTAGGTTTATAAGATACTGATCGTAATGGTGTGGGGAAAAAATTTATTCCTAAAGTTAGAGTGGCGTGCCTTATGAATAAGAGCCGCTATATATATATATATCGTTGACATGTAATTTCCTTCAATTTTCGTATCGTGTATTTTTCATACGCCACTGTTACTTATGAAGTAGAGTCGAATTCAATTTAAAATTGCAGTGCTACTAGTTGAAAACTCAAATTGTTACATGCGGTCTTTGTGACTTTTTTGAAATTGATTTTTCTATTCCTTCTTGAACTTCCTACAGCTCACCACCCTAACTGGTAATCACCATCTAATTCCACAATTGCCTGAAACATTTCACGGGCAAACAAAACGCTTCGACCAGTCCGGGCGCACGTAAAAGCCAGACCCCGCCTTCGTATATTAAATCACGCCATCGATTCAAGGCCATTCTACAAATACGGGCAGCAGGATTACCTGTTGGCTGATTGCAGTCGGTATTGACAGAGACGGGGGAAGGCGCAGAAGAACAATGATAACGCAACTCTGCAGCCTGAAGTACGGAGCATCGAACATCATCTAGTTGTCCGCAACAGTTCCCTGAGAAGAAGGTACAGCATCAGACACGATAATAGTTTAACTCTTTACTGCCCACGTACCAAATTTGGTGCAGACAATATAAAACCCTGTATATCAGCTGCAAGTTTGTTTAAACAAACATTCAACCTATAAAAAGGAAATACTAAAAAGCAGCCCATCTTTCAGTTAGTATATATATTTACATTGGTATATAATAAAGTAAAAATGTTAGTCAACTGGAAAATAATTTGACCAGTAAAAGGATTTATAAGCATAACATTGTTACGGAAATGAATGGGTATGTTTTTAGAAGGAACACATTTCATCTTGTAAGAAACGGTTGAAAAATAACTTTCGTAATTTTTACTTTTCAAAATGAAATAGGAAGCTAATTTTCAGCTTAGAATTAGGCGACACGTATTGAAAAAGAAGTATTGTCTTTGCATTTTATTTTCTTTCAAGACTCGAATAAGACTTCTATACCACAAAACTTGGCTCGAGATAATTATACAGTATTAGTTTAAACCCCCTTCCCCCCGCCCAACTCAAAAAATAGACAGGCCGTAGCTACGACCGCGATCTCATTGGAAACTGGACGATGTAAAAACGGCGGATTTATCATCCGCAATATAGTTGGGTGCTACAATTGAAAGAGCCAAATGATCTGCGATGATTTCATAAAAAATCTGTCTAACATAATGCACGGTTTGGGTCAATTGTTTTTTTATGCTTGGAAAGTTCATTCATTATCGATGGTATAACACGGTGATGAATTCAATAGCGAAGCGAGCTAAGTTTATCATTGAAGGCAGAGCTAATAAAAAAATGAAGCATAATAATGTGGTAATGTCATCAAGATCTTCGTACTAATCTCTAAAGTTTTAGATCATATCAAGCAACAGAGTAAAGCAGTATCAAACCTGTGAGGTAGTCAGGATGAGGTCACGCTAATTCAATCAGTCGTAGACGACGCCTGTCACCCCTGAGACGAACCCCAAGAAGGCTTCTCGAGTACAACCGTACTGAGCCAAGGGGTACCCTGAGTAGAGCAGCTCCCCGGCGCGATATACCTGGAAATCGTCGAGTTACATCACTTCACGTTGACATCATGATTGTTGAAACGTTCAACAATTCGCATAAATACCACAGGAGCAATCGAGAATCGAGTTGGTGTCTTCGAGCAAGTGGTGAGATCTGGGTAAGAGGGTGAAAATGGAGGCTGAATCTGAAAGGTTGGAAGATTTCGGGTAATTTGATTTGCTGGGATGAAAATTTGGGAGTCTGCATCCAGACCTCAGATCTACAGGTGAGTAGCAGTGGTAATGCGAGAAAACGCGGCGACTGTGATGGTGCAGTTCAATAGATGAGGAACAATAAAATTCCGAGCATCAGAAGACTTTGTGGACAATTTGAGCAGACTTTCCGTGTATGACACTCGTCAAAAAGAGAACGAGTAGAAAACCGCACAAATAAAATGGTAGCAAAGCATTCCCATCAAACCCAATGCGAGTGATATCAATACATCAGTTATATAAATTATCCGAATTTGAAAAGACTTGTTGAACAACCATACGACCAGCGTTGATGAGCACAGAATTAAAAAAAAAGTTCAAGACAAATGTTTGCTGCATGTGACATATTTTTAAGCGAGTAAACAGCAGCACAATAGTAGGGGAATTGTCAAAATGCACACATTCAATAAGAATCTACGCATTATCAGTGCAAATAAATGCATTTGCATCAAGAGTTGAACAAAAATTAATTAACCTGTCAAAATTTGTAAAACTAAACATTTAATGTGGCTAAATCTTAAAATATTAGCCACTAAAGAAAAGAGTAAAATGGATTCCAAGTCCAAATTTCGTTCAATGTTTTCTGATCACATACGCACGCAACAAGACAACATTCAAACTTCGATTCAGGACTCACCAGAACCATTCCAGGTTTCATTTTTCTCCCCAAATTAAGAACGGACACTACACGATCATCAGCTGCCTCCTCGGCCGTCTTCCTCGAATTTCCTCGGTCAGATGCTTTGTCAGTATGACGGTATGGCATGGAGTTCAAATTGACACCCGAATCGTTCCACCTGAGCTTCCTGCAAACTCTCATGGCAGCGGCGATAGTCAGGCCGGCCGTTGCACTGCCTACTGGTTCTCTCTCTCTCCTCTTGTCAGTGTCAGAGTCCTCGCTTGCAGAAGAATCTTCTGAGTTGGCCCTATTTTTCGCGTCGCTATCACACTCACTCTCGTCTGATTCATCGCCCGTCTGATTTTTTCCTTGGAAATTTTCTTCAAGTGGGTCTTTATTTATTCGTAGCTGCCTGTTGTCTGTTTGGAACTTGAGATTTTGCTTCGTTTTTCCCTTAGCTTCATTGTGGGACCTCTCATTACTCTTCACATCACATCGTCGACGTGCGCTGCAATGGTCCGAGGTCTTCTTTAAAATTCCTTTTTTCCCTCTGCGAGCCCTTTTGCGTGTGGTGCGCACTCGATCGTTCACCATATCTGCCAGGTCGTAACGAAGGAAAGCCAGCGAGGGGGAGCTGGTGCGCTGCAGACAAGGACGGAGATGCAGCGCGTTCAGGGACCTGTACACGCTCGTCAACAAAGACTCGCCCCCGACCACGACAGATCTGCAATTAAAGGTACAGGGTGACCCACGAAAAAATAGAAACTTAGCAACCGTATCAACTGTGGATACCTCCCACCCAGGTCAAAATCGCATTCCGCAAATGGGCCAACCCCGCATTCGCGGGGGTCTCGGGTTCTGAACTGCGTAGTGGCGGCTCATAAATGACCAATTTGGGGCAGGCATCATTTGCGCAGCCTCTGCACACCTAACCTAACCTAACCTAACCTAACCTAACCTAACCTAACCTATCCTAACCTATCCTAACCTATCCTAACCTATCCTAACCTATCCTAACCTATCCTAACCTATCCTAACCTATCCTAGCCTAGCCAAGCCAAGCCAAGCCAACCATCAACGATGCGTACACCCGTACATTTCACAGCGAGAAAGTTTAGAGCGGAAATCCAGTTTACTTGTGGTGAGAAGCCACGACGACCACCACAATGCTCCTGAGGGGGGACGTGAGCCTCAAGATGAAGGGCACGGCAGGCTCCGTCAGAGTGGGGATAGTAAGGTGGGAGCAGCAGCAACGTCGCCAGTATGGTAGTCGCAGGAACCAAAGTCGAACATCCGAAACCGAAGGAGAAGCCTCCTCTCTGCACGGCGGATGTTCACGTCGATTATGCTCTTATACAGGAAACGAACAAGATTTCAACTGAACAAATAAGTTATGTCCAAAAATGTAAGATTTTTTTACTCATTATCATCACTTAAAAAGGGAACTCTGCCTCGGGGACCTCATGGTCAATAGGTTCCAGCGCGACAGAGCACATCGTTCTATTTATAGCACTTGAGATACAAGGTTGGTTATGTATCCATATGCACAGTTTGAGGTTACGAGCAGGATCCCTTCAAAAGCTATTCTTATACAGGTTGAACCTTTCAAATCCGGCCACATCGCAACTAGAAACTTATCGGATCAATTTTACTTTCACTACGTTCTCCTGTTCTGTGATCAGTTGCACTTCCTGCGATTTTCACTATTCCGACGGCATCAGCATCTGTTATCTCGTGGACTGATAGCACATTACAATAACAAATATGCCGGATAATTGGAGTGTCCAATGACGGAATTCCGGATTTAGAAATGGATACTGATTTCAATAACAAATAAAACTGTGTCCCATTTAAAGTAGTTCGCATGAAAACAATTAGCATCGGAGGAAATTTCTCGCGGGAACTGTGCACATGAAGACGATGCGAGCCCCTATCGCTCAATAACACAGAATGTTTTACCTTTTTTTCTTTTCACGGGACTGCAAAAGTTTCTTGAGAACTTCAGGACAGGGAACAACGGGAGCTTCTTCGGTGTCTTTTGAGCTCCTTTTGAAGGCTTCACAATCAACTTTTTCCTTATTCTCTCCAACCTGCTTTTCCAGATTTCCTTCCGATAATCGCGTTGCTGAGTTACGAACAGTATAACCAGGACCAATGTCATATCCTGAACTTTCATTTTCAGACTGAAATTTCAAACAGCTTTTCTCAGTTGGATCAGAAATCAACCGAAACTTATCGTGTTCGTCAGGTCTTGCCAAATTACCAGACTTGGTTTTATTCAAAGCATTTGAATTCCCGGAATGTGAGATGGCTGGTGAAGCATGTGGATAATCTTCATCAACAACAGAAGGAGGTCCAAACAGAAGCGAGCTCCCACCGACGTCCACAGCTTCTTGCCTGGAAAACAAATTTTTTGATCAGTATAAGTTACTGCTCAAGGATAAGAAGATATTCAGATAAATAACACCAGTAAAGTAAAGGTAAAAAAAAATATTGAACGAAGCAGCACAACTTTATCGTCTTACCAAGTCACCCGTTCATGAACGTGCCTGTTTTAACAGTGGGTCAAATGAGTTTTAACAGTGGGTCAAATGAGTATTCGTAACGAACCAAATGATTCCCCTTTCTTATGTAGGACTCATAATTCTCCAAGGTTTTCTTACATATATTTTACAGCGGAAAATTTAAATTATTTGGTACATAACGAATGCTTATTTGACCCACTGTAGTTGTAACAAACGCGTGGTGTTGGATCCGCAGCTCAAGCGGAACTCTGCTTCCATTTGGAAAGGAAGATTAAATACGACATTCTTAAATGAATAGCACACCAGTGCGGCTCGAGACGAAGTGTCCAGCTGCTTCCTATGTATCTAAGTGAACAGAATTTCAAGCTCAACTCAAACACGGCACTGGTGTACAGCTACGTTCTCGTAAAAACAAAAGCTTTACAAAAGAAACATGCTATGTATATTACTGTTTAGCAATGTCCACTAGATACATGAACTATTTTCCCTAAATATAATCCTAAAAACAATAAAAACATCAATTCATTCAAAGTAGGTAAAACGAGTACGTAGACACAATTAAACAAAATTGAAATTCGTTCGCGGTAGGATACCATATTTAATTCACGTCATCAGTTCGTTAACTGTTCAGGTAGTATTGTTGTAAATTGAAAACCACAAAAAAAGAGACATTTAAATTTAATTTAATTTTCGACTACACTTCAGTAACCAATAGGGAACACGATTCGCAAACTGTGATCGCCGTTTGACCACCAAAATGTGGTATTTCTAGGTGAAACGATAATTAAATACTGAAAAAAATATAAACTTTCTAAGAAACACAGAAAACAGTGGAAAAAGGTAAAACAGTTGTTACTTTCGTGATTTACACGTGCATATCAACTAAAGTTCATGATTTCATAACAATTAGAGACAATGAATGGCAACCCAAAAAGTATCGTAAAGCAATACCCTTTTGTTTATGATGAAAAATGCGTAAAAATTAAATACTTTCGATTTCAATATAATTGAAAAAGAATGTTCAGTGATCATTACGGAACACGATTCGCAAACGGTGGTTGCTGTTTAGCCATCAAAAAGTGGTATTTCTAGAAGAAANGGTGAAGAGTGAGGGTAGCACAGGTGAAGAGTGAGGGTAGCACAGGTCAAGAGTAGGGGTAGCACAAGTGAAGAGGAAATACGCAGGAAATACTGAACAAAACATAAACTTTATAAAAAACACAAAATCTGTGGAGAAAAAGAAAACCGATGCTACTTTCGGGTAGTACATATGAATATTAACTTAATATCATGATTTCATTATGATTGAAAACAATGAATGAAAATTCAAAAAAATATCGTAAGACATTTTTACGTTTTAATAACAAATTCAAAAAAATTGAATACTTTCAATTTATTTCAAACTGACCGTAAATGTTCAGTTTGATTATGAAACATGATTCCCAAAAGTNCATGATTTCATAACAATTAGAGAAAATGAACGGCAACCCAAAAAATATCCTAAGGGTATACCCTTTTGTTTATGATAAAAATGCAGAAAAAATTGATTACTTTCAATTTCAATAAAATTGAACAAGAATGTTCAGTAATCATTAGGGAACACGATTCGCATACGGTTGTCGCTGTTTGACCATCAATGAGTCGTATTTAGATGTGAAACGATAGTGAAATACTGAACAAAATATAATCTTAAAGCGAAATACAAAATCAACGGAGAAAAAGGAAACCGAGGCTTTTTTCGTCTTCTGCATATGAATATTAACTCAATATCCTAATTTCATAATAATTAGTGACAATGAATGAAAAGCCAAAAAATATACTAAGGCTATAAAAAATTCTGATGGAAGTGAAATTTTTCTATTTGAATTAAAATGAACAAAATGTTCAGTTATCATTAGAAAACACGATTCATGTCTGTTTGAACATCAATAAGTGGTATCAAGAGGTGAAACGATAAAGAGAAACATTTATTTACCACAAGTAATTTACATCAGATAT